>QAXD01000207.1:0-22996 GCA_004335575.1 Haematococcus sp. NG2 | reverse complement strand
CCCCAACCTGCCCCCCCCCCCCCGACCATCGCTCGCCCCTTTATACATGAGGCTATACTGATTATTCTATGCGCTCCCTCACTTTGATGAACCCGTTGATGACCAAGGGGGACGCCCCGTGGTAGGATGCTGCACGCAGGCTGTCCCACGCAAAGCGGGCCGCCAGGTTTGCGAGCCTGAGGCATGGGCAAGGGGTGGACGGCAGTGTCGGTGTGGGTGAGCGCGTGGGGGCGCCTCATAGTCAGCTACGCTGGCTTAGCTCATGACTGAGGGCGCAGGGACCCTACTGTGCCATGGTGGCAACCACTGCCCTTGCCAGCATGGCACAGGGAGAGTGTTACTGAGGTGCCAAATCAAGCATGACGTTAAGGGCGTGTGGCGAGGGGGCCCATCAAGCTGGTGACAGCATTGAACAACAGTGGACAGTGCCACAGGTGTCGGTGCCCAATGTGGCAATTCATAACAAACAATACAGCAGACCCAGAAGGGAAGGTCCTGAGACACCCCCCCCCCCTTCCACGCACCACTGGCGCAGCAGGGTCACCACGCCATGGCTGTCAACGTAATACCTGCGGATGGCCAGGAAGGCACAGGCTCGAGTCAATCAACAGAAGGATCAGGAAGAACTAGGGCACCGGCATGCACTGCTGCTGCTGCTGCTAACCGCACTGCCCCTGGCTGCCTGACAGCACGTGGGCGGCTGCACGCATGCAGGTGGCCTGCACCTGACCTGATCAGCGGGACAACTTCCTTGCTGCCCTCCAGCCGGTAGACATCCACGCCGTGCTTGTTGCTGGCAGCCTCATCGCGCCTGAGCACACCGGCGTCACAGAGCTTGCAGCCTGCATGCGCCCATGGTAATCATGCGATGATTGCCACAACTGGTTAGCCCTGACATCAGCACCCTGGGCGCCATCACCAGGCCCTTTAATACTGGGTATGCTGGGTTGGCCAGTGCACACAATGCTGCATGAACTACAGCAAGGCACTAGCAGCCACACACACCTGGTTGCGCGGCGGGGGGCTGCGCGGCTGCGGCCGCTGTGGGTGCACAACAGGGCAGCGGGGCACACATGAGAGCGGGCGAGAATGTGGGGGCTCGATGAGCTGCATGAGTGCAGAGTGGTGGTGACTGCACTGGTGGCATGTGTGAAGGGGTGACCAACAATAATATGGGGGCTGGTGGGGGGCAGTCAAGCCAGGCTGACTACAGGCGCGGATGGTCTACCCACCTGCCATCTTCACGCGGAGGTACTCCACGATGTCATCGTTGGCAGAATCCGCGGGCAGAATATCAATCTCATCGGGCAGTTGCTCCAGGAACACCAGCAGCGTGGCCCGCTCCTTCTTGTCATGCACAACAGTCTTGTCAAAGCACGCGTCACGCGCCTTTAGCTTGGGTACAGGCATGGCACCTGTGGAGGCAGTGCACAGCCAGGCAAGAAGTGGTGAGGCCGCATGAGGCACGAGAATAGGGTCGGGTGTGAAGCAGGTGCGGCTGCATGTGCTGATGTAACTTGAGAAGAAGGCCTAGCCGTGCATCATGTCATGCATGCCTTGCACCGGCCTGGCTGCACCGTGCTGAGCTGCGAGTTGCTGCCTGTTAACCTGTATAGCACTACCCAAGTTGGGTACGCACATGAACATCTATTGTTGCTGAGGCGGGGGCTGCTTTTCCCCAGAAAACAGCTATCCGCATCCCTGGATGCCTCAAGCCTGTGTAATTGTGCTGTGTTGGCTGCTGCATTGCTGACTGGGGTTCCCATGTGCAAGGGGCCCATGGGCCGTGCGCCCATGCATTCCGTGGCATGGCAGGGCCATGCAGCTCTCATGTGCTGACCTTGAAGGCCTCGGGCCTGAAATTATGATGGCTCCACGGATTGCGAAATTCAACATAGCCAGCTGATTGCCCCTGTTCAGGCTCCTCTCCTATGCTCACCTGAACCCTTGAAAGCACTCCAGATCACCCACTCGAACCGCCCATTGCGTCTGGTCTCGGTAGTTTGGTCTCTGTATACTCTGCAATTATTAAGTGCTCTCTGCAGGAAAGAGCAGATGCAGGTGCAGGTAGAGCGAGTGGTTGACCTCATTCCATCATCACGCAATCCCGTGGCGCATAAAACCTCTTGGTTTCAAGACCCGCGAACCCAATTAGTGTTTCTGTTTGTAGTACATATCAGCCCCAGAGCAAGCCGCACAGAGCAACGGTTGAGCTCTTCGAAGCCATCCGCCTAAACACAGCCAATTACATCGCAAACGCGTCGCTCAATGGCGACCGCCACCCACACCACATGTGAGCTGACCCTGCACCTGACTACTGACCAAAGGGGTGACCACCTGACAACGCATTTACCCTGGGCATGTCCGGTGACACAGCCCCCGCCTGGCTGGAGGGTTCAACTCCCTCAATGCTCAAAGGTTCGAGTTGTGGCCACACCCATGCAGCAGCAGCAGCCGGATTACTGCGTGCCCCAGGCACACTTGAGGTACCTGGCAGAACATGTAATGCAGCAGCTCAAGAACATTAGACACTGCCCTGAGAGCTCGGGTGTTGTGTATAATTGAACTAGCCTAGGCTAGGCCTGGACAGCTGGAAGCGATGCGCCCATGCATGAAGGTGAATTTGATGCACCATGCAGGCAATTGCAGCGCTGGGCTGTCAGAACCCTGCTCCTCCTTCTAGGGTTTGGACCCAGGGGTGTGACAGTAGGCTGAGCGCGCCCAAGGCCGGCTGCTGGCTGCGGGCGATAACAGCGCTGGGCTGTCAGACCCCTGCCCCTCCTTCTAGGGTTTGGACCCAGGGGTGACACAGTAGGCTGAGCGCGCCCAAGGCCGGCTGCTGGCTGCGGGCGATAACAGCGCTGGGCTGTCAGACCCCTGCCCCTCCTTCTAGTGTTTGGACCCAGGGGTGTGACACTAGACTGAGACAGGGTGAACGGGACCTTCTTTTGCCACGCACCTCACACTGCCTCCACAGATGTTTGCCAATTGCTGTTCCGGAAATGCTCGCATCACGGAATAAGCCAATGTTGGCTGGTGCGGTGACAAAATATGCATTTGGCAGCATTTGTTTTGCCCCACACACAATGATTCTGATGCAGGCGTTGGCAGATGCCCCACGCCATCCTGCATCCCACCTGCCTCTTTGCCAACCCAATACAACGCATGCCATGCTGCGACCCCCAGACGCCATATCCCATTCCACCCCGCATATGACACATGCCATGCTGCGACCCCCAAACGCCACATGCCACTCCACCCCACGATCCCCTTGCTGCCTGTCACGCTGCATGATAGAAGTACCAGGCAAGTCCAGACAGGGCTAGAGCAACTTGAAAAGCTGCCTTCGGCAGCATGGTCCCTGCAAAGGAGCCCTGCAACTACCCACCCCCATGCGCGCAAGTTAACCACCAGCATGCTTGCACAGCCAAGCAAATGTGCGCGTGTGTGCATGTGCATTAATGCATGGAGAGCTGTGGATCAGGGCAGCAGTAGTCTGCATGCAAGAATGCACAGGCTGTGTGCAAGGTGCTGCTCCCTGCATGGGCCGTGCTGCACCGTTGCATGGGCATGCCTGCATGGTTGCATCAGCCGCCAAATGCATAGGGTTTTAGAGTATGTTGCATAGATGCACACAGACCCAACTGCAGCTTGTGCCAAGCCAGATTCATGAGCCCAAGTGGCTTGTGGCCTCGCCCCCAACTCCCACACATTAGGTACTTGAAGTACCATGCATTCCGACATTTACACTCAATCTTACTCATTTTTGGCGCCGCCACGCATCCCACACACACCATACCGTCATGCCGGGGCTACGGACAGGGCACGCCAGTCAGCATGGGGCTTCTAGTGCCACAGTGGCTCCACAGTAAATGCACCACACACGGTGACGAGCTGATCACGCAGCCAAGTGCACCACATGTGAAGTCGCGTCGGAGGCTGCCTGCTGCAGCAGTGCACATGTGCCTTACTTGGGTGTACACCGGACAGCTGCTGCTGCACATCACTGGGCGCTGATCTCTGCCTGTACTGCCTGCTGGTGTGGAAAGGGCAGCTGTGCTGGGGTGATGGGCACTGTTGGCTGGTTCATGTGGTGCAGGATGCGAAGCTCCTAAGTTCGCACCGTTAAGCCAGCATTCCGGGCTGTTCCCGGCAAAGCTGTCGCTGGGCTGCATGGTGCCTGGAAAATGTCACGAAGCGCTGGATCTAATTTTTAGCTGCTGCCGCTGGCCGCTGCAAAAAAGCGCGATTGGCGGTGCCGCTGTGCTGGGGTCAGTGCAACATGGCCGGTGGGAGGGGGGTGTTGCTCTCGCTGCCGCAACCCTGCTATTATGGAGCAACCTGCCGACTAACCCTCGCCTTTCCGACCGCAACCTACGGCTAGGTTGCGGGACTAACCTTCTAACATACCTCATTGGAAATGGCCCCGTACCCTTTAACTCGTGTGCATTTCCGCAAGCAGAATTAACTCAGCGCACTGCAAACGCCAATCATTCGTCAAGATTGGTCTCCACTTCCTGCTTCCCAAGCAAGGCTGTGGTTTTGGTGTCAAAGCAATCAAAGTTTAGCAGGTACATCTATTGTTTGTTTCCTAGGTTCGATGCTTGCGCAAGGATGCCTGTGTGTGTGCCCAACTTAGAGCGCTGCATTCAAGCCCCCTCATCACATGACGCTTTGCAGGTGGAAGCTTCGAGGTTCGGTCGCTGGAAGCAGCGGCCTCGCACACCGGAAAACTCGTCCTAGGGCCGTGGCCATCGTCTTGGCGCGAGGGCGCCACAAGGGGCCGACGCCATGTTTAAAAATTCCTTTCAATGTAGGTGTGCGTTATTGCCTACATGTGCGTGTCCTGCACACACAGGCTCCATGCAGGCATTCTGACACATACCATGTGGACTCGTGCGTGCAGCGGGCTTCCTGTCCATCCTCTACTCAATAGGCAGCAAGCCACTGCAAATCTGGGACAAGCAGGGTGAGTAGCGCAGCCTGCACAAGCTGGACCTTCGGGCTCCAAACACACAACATCAAAGCGCCTGCTGCGCCTGGCTCCCGTCTGCAGTTCGCAATGGGCACATCAAACGCATTACAGACCAAGACATTCAGTCATCAGTGCTGGAGGTGATGAGCGACAACGTAGCCAGTACCTACATCACTTGGTACGCCCATCGACGAAGCCAGGAGATGCGCGTACTGCTTCCTGCGGCGAGCAATGCATGTTTAGTGTTCATAAGGCATGTGGGTCTGCATGGGAACCCGCTTAGAATCGGTCACCTGTCTTCCCGCTATGCGCTGCAGCCCTGCTGATTTATCCAAGACGCTGGGCATCAAGCTGCCCTTCCTCGTAATGATTATCAAGAACCTTAAGAAATACTTCAGCTTTGAGGTCCAGGTGCTTGATGACAAGAATGTCAGGCGGCGCTTCCGTGCATCCAACTACCAGGTGGGGTTTGGGTGTGTGTTGCACCAACCATGCATGTATAGTTTTGACATGCTGCATGCTGCTCCATGCATGCCATGCCCATGCACCAGCTGAGCAACGTAGACACTGGCGGGATGCGTGGTACTAAGCAACTGTGCATTGTGCCTGCGACTGCAGTCAACAACACGCGTCAAACCTTTCATCTGCACGATGCCTATGCGGTTGGATGATGGGTGGAACCAGATCCAGTTCAACCTGTCAGACTTCACGCGCCGCGCATATGGTGCGTGCCCTGATGCTACATGGTACTGGGTGTAGGAAACAAATTTGAGGCAGGTACAGCGGTGTGCGGCCAGTGTCTTCACATGTCGCGTCACGAGCAGCATGCCACACGCCATGGTCATTATGTGCCTGTTTTGGTTGTTCCACCTTGCAGGCACAAACTACATCGAGACATTGCGGGTGCAAGTGCATGCAAACTGCCGCATCCGGAGGATCTACTTCTCAGACCGTCTGTACTCTGAGGAGGAGCTGCCACCTGAGGTGCGCTTGCCTGCGCTGGAACGTCATATATGTGCTGTTCGGGACATCACTGCTGATTCAAGTGATGTGCAAGAATGGATAGCAATCATGAGGGTTGGTATTGATGAACAGTTTGGGACTGACCTGTTGTCGTGCGGCATGTTGTCATTGCAGTTCAAGCTGTTCCTGCCCATCCAGAAGTAACAGCCTGTACCAGAGCTGGCGGCTCTCTGAATTGACAAGCAGGCGGGGGCCAGGCTTTGTTTGAAGTCCCACGTTGCTTGGCTCTGTGCATATGTTCAACTAAAGAACATGACAGAAAGGATTGCATCATGGGACGCAGCTGCGGACCATGAACGTTGGCTGGTTGTTTCCTGCCATGTACACGGTCAGTGAGGCAGCCACATTAACCCCTGATGCAGGTGTGTGTGGGGTGGGGGCGGCTGCAAGAGATGAAGGCAGTTCTTTCAATGTTATGAAGGATGCAACAGGCAGTTAAATGGCCCCAGCCAGCCTAAGAAGCCACTGTCCTGTTGAGTTGCACGCGCTGATGTGCAACAGGAATGCAGCACCGCAAACGCAAGATCGTGTAACACACTTCGTTTGCATCGAATGAGCATGCAATACACTGAAGTATCCTTCATCAGGTGGTCAGGAGTTGACATGTCTGCATGAACAGATGTTGACTGTATGCACTCACCTCTCACTGTCCTAGTGCAGGGCAGTGACCTGCATAAAGATGCTGCTTGATTTTAGCTGTGGCACCTTCAGCACCCCAGCGCCCAGAAGTCGAACTCTGCCACCAAGAACAAAATCCCTGATCAAGATCTTGCTATCTTGCAATTAAGCGTGTTGCACGGTGTGTGCTCAGCGGTCTGTGTAGCAAAACGTACTGGACGCCTAGATGAGGGACTCCTCGTAAAAGGATGGCGCCTGGAATCCCAGCAGGGACATGGTGGTGGCGGTGATATTGGCAAGGCCAGCGTTAGGGAGGCTCTCCCTGCGGTAGGCAGAGTCGAGTGAAGGGCAATGCTGTGCAGCCATGCTTGCATTCGTGGCACAACCAAAAACACAGTCAAGCTCGCACACAGCAGAGCCAAGGCCAGGTACGGCTGCTTACTTGAAAACAACATTGTCAGGCAGCCCTTTGCCACCAATGAATACAGGCACAGGTGCCAATGTGTGGCTGGTCAGGGGCAGCGGCTTGCCATCCTCACCAAACTGCAGGCCACGGCATATTTTGGTGAACAAATCAGTCTTAAGTGGAAGAGCAGTATGCAAACAAGGTGCATGGCATGTATGAAGGTCCCCAAGCACAGTTCAGGGCCAGCCGTGGCTGACATGTATCGACGAAACAGCTGCATATGGTAAACAGGCCCTTGCACCAGCAATTTTGAGCCAACTGACATTGCTGGGTGCACACGCACCAGCGGCTTGCCCTTCTTGTCACGTTGCACCATGTCGTCTGCGTTGCCGTGATCTGCTGTGACCAGCCAGCGCGCGTTCAGCGAGTCGGCAACCTCCAGCAGCTCACCCAGGCAGCGGTCCACTGTCTCGCATGCGCGGATGGTGGCCTGCAGGTCACCTGTGGAGCGCAGGGCAGCCAGGGTGCAGGCCAAGTCTATTGTGTCAGCCAGCAAGTACCTGCACAGTGCGCTCGCTACGTTCGCCACCAGCACTACTTTGATCCAACCCTACGCACCTGTGTGGCCGACCATGTCAGGGTTGGCATAGTTGATGCGTACCATCTTGTACTTGCCGCTCTTGAGTGCCTCCTTGCCGGCCTCAGTGATCTCAACTGCCTTCATGTCAGGCTTCTCATTGAACACCACCTTGTCAGATGGGATCTGCAGCATGGCCGCACAGGGCCACAACAGCATGGCAAGCATCAGGCAACATTGTGTCAACCATGCATTGTGTGTCAGGTTCGATCTTGAATGGCCCAGGGCGTACCGAGTAACATCGGTTATCAGTGTTTGAGGCAGGAATAAGAGCATTTAATATAAATACTGCAGACGGGCAGTAAACTGGTTCACGGCACTCATTGAGACTATCCTTGTACTTCCTGTTATATAGGCTTTGATTGCCCCTGTGGCTTGGATGGCCCCTGAGGGCCTTCATCCATAGCTGAAAAACTGTGCTGGACGATGCTTGCATTGCTCAATATTGCCGCTCTTTGGGCGGTAAAGTCCTTCCTGTGACGCTTGGACAAAGTTTAATTTCCCTGGTTCGGGACGCAGGCTATGGATTTTCTCGCCTGACACGCGGTGAAACCAACCTAATCTTCACCACTGGCTGTTAGATAGCAATGTTCCACAGCTAGAACTAACATTTTAGCGCCTCTGACACATGTATGATGCAGGCTGTTTGGCATCGACTCGTGCATACGGCGCAAATCTATAGATGCTCCTACTGCCACAGCAGCAGGATCACATAACAGCAGTGCTGCACCCAGGCAGTGCCAGCCCAAATACTATCTATTCTATGCTGTGCCTACATCCCTGCCACGCCCATATACCTCGAGGTATGACTCCATCTTGGCATCGAAGTAGCCGGAGCGATTGCCGTTCCAGAAGAAAGTCACATGGCCAAACTTTTGGGTCTCAGAGCATGCAAATGTGGTGATTCCATTCTTAGCGAGGTACTCCCCGCTGACCTGCGCAACAATGACAGGATTTGCACTGGTGTTTGCTGGACACGTCTGCGCAGTACCTGTGTATGAGCTTTGCGCAAGCCATGTTACACACCTTGCTGCAATACATCACACATGTGGTAAGCCAAGGACATCTTCCTGATTCGCTGTGTCTGGGCCTCCTGCGCATAGCATCAGCATCTTCATGGCATGTTGCCAACGCACCTTCTGGATTTCAGGAGGTGGCACTAGGTAGTGAGCAGGCAGCTTGAGGTCCCCATCGTACTGCATCATGCCCACGAACTTGACCTTTGGGAAGCGCTGGCGGTCAAAGTACTTGAAGTCATGCTCATACTCAAAAGCCTTGGACATCTCAACCATACGGTCAGCGCGGAAGTTGAACAGTACAACTGCACACAGAACCAGCAGTCACAGACATGATCTCAGTGATGCACATGCATGGCACAGCAGAACTGCAGATGATATGCTGCATGTTCCACGTGCCACGTTTAGCAAACTGGTGCTGTGCAGTCAGCGCTAAACACCCCACTTGCAACAGCTCACCAGCATCACCATCCTCCACAGTGCCGACAGGTGCACCCGCATCATCCACAATCACAAACGGGTCCAGGTTCTGGTCCGACACGGAAGCATCCTCAGGGCCCTGCACACAAGAACACCGAGGGCACAAGCCACAAGGATCCCTTGAAATCCCACTGCAGCTGCTGAGCACGACATTAGGCCCTGATGACCTAAGGCACTGCAAGCGGTCAAGTGCTTCACATGGTATTTTGATGCAGGCAGCCCACGCACACGCAGGGTCTTGATGGCGGTCAAGGCGTCTGTGAACTTGTGAGGAGCCTGGCCCAGCACGTGAGCGTCCCAGCCACGCTTGACGATGTTCCAGTCCGCCTATTGTGGCGGCAGTGCCAAGTGCGCAAGGATGATCAGTGCAGTGTGTGTCAAGCATCTGCCCAGCATGGTGGGCAGCAGGTGTTGTGTTAGTTCGACACAGCTGCTGGGACACTGCAGGCTCGCACCTCGTAGCGGTCCATGGTCACTTGCATGCGACCGCCACCGGATGCAATCTTGCAGTCCACGCCCTTGGCTACATTGATCGCCTGGCGTGCGCAGACATGTGCAGTACAAGCAGTGCAAACACAACAGTCCCCTTCCGCCTTAGCAATGCCCCCACAGCACCTACTTTATGCCATAAATTGAGCACCGTGCCATGCCAGCAGTCGAATGATTTCACTAGGCGACCTGACTGATCTTGCCCTGTGGGACGTGATCCCTGGCCAATGCCAAGCCATACCTTCAGGTCGGCCTCCAGCTCGGACACAAACTGGATGGAGGAGCCATCTGGCACGTCTCGGCCATCAGTCAGCACATGCACGCGCACCTTCTTGGCACCGCGCTCAACTGCACCCTGTTGTAAACCATGCAGCAGAATGTCATGTGTGCACGCCTATGCCCTTGGAGCACACAGCATGCTGCAAGATTGCATGCCAGATCCAGGCAAGAAAGTCCAGCGCTGCCTTGTTAGTGTGAGTGTCTAGGCAAGCGAATAACATGGCGACAGATGCAACTCACCTTCAACGTCCCGATCAGCTGGTCGTAGCGTGAGTGCACGCCGCCATCAGACAGCAGGCCAATGAAGTGTACGGTGTGGTCCGCGAACGCAGGCGAGATGTACTTCCAGCCCTCACCCTCAAACATCTTGCCGGTCTCCAGCGCAATGTCCACCAAGCGAGCACCCTGGTCCACCACCTGACCCGCGCCAAGCGCGTTGTGGCCCACCTCTGAATTGCCCATATCAGCATCAGAGGGTAGCCCCACCGCACGCCCATGTGCCTTGACGGTGCGGAAGCGCTGAGGCACAGCACGGAGCTTGTCGACGTTGGGTGTGTTGGCGACGTGCACAGCATTGTACTCGTCCTTGAACTCATTCTCACCAAAACCATCAAGGATCACCACCAGCACCGGCCCATCATGCTTGGGGATGCTAGCGTGTGGAGCTAGTTTCATGTCGTCAGCCATGATCACTGCTGGAGCTGCGGCTCTGGACTCTGGGTGTTGCGGCGCTTGAGCAGGGTCTATTGCGGCAACGGCAGTGCTGCAAGCGCAATTCATGCTGTTGGGCACCACTGATGCGATGCGCACAATTCACACCCCTCATTCAACGCCCACAGATCGCCCATGAGCTACGCGACATCCAGCTACAGTTCGCGAGAGTCTTTGATAACAAGTCCCCGCATACGCACAGTGATCTGCAAACCTCTCGACCAACATGGATTGTCTAAAGCATATGTGCCTGAGCGCCAAGGAAAAGCAGCGGTATTGACAATGTCAGAACTACAGATGTCTGCTTGGTGCGCGGCACCATGTGTTCATGTCATGGGCCGGGCTCACGAGTCAGCTAGCCACGCCCATTCAGTAGCTCGCGCGTGTAACGCCTGCAGTTATGTACGTGACGCAGCCAAATTAAGTGGAGCACGAAAGTGCGCTGCCAGGCCCCAAGGCAGCACTCAAGCCTCCCAACTGCCTGCTCTGCCTTCCTTCGGCACCACGCACCATGCACGGCTCCACTGCGGCTGGCACATGTCCAGCGGGTCATGGCCCTGCCTATTCCTGGCTGCGTGGTCAGCACCGCGCTGCATCAGGTCGCGCACCACCTCCACATGGCCGCGCATGGCCGCCCAGTGCAAAGCCGTGTTGCCCCCCAGATCGGTTGCATTCACATCTGCACCAGACTCCAGCAGGAAGTGCACCGTGGACAGGTGTCCGTTGTGCGCGGCACGGATGAGGGGTGTCTCCTGTGGGCACACGGGTGCACGGCTGCATGCAGGTGTTCTAGCTGTGGCCTTCTGAGGCTGTCTGAACCGTGATACAATTAGAAACAGAAGCTGCAGAGCTTCTGCGACATTGTGCAAAGAAGCACCATAAACAAGGCGGGGAATCGTGCACCTGGGGAGTAACCATACTGCTCAGCCCACCTTCATCACGTTGCGCTGCTCAATGTCCGCACCCTCCACCAGGAGCAAGCGCACCGTGCCCAGGTGACCTGTACATCACACACGTATGTCAAACATGGAGGTTTTTACCAATCCAATGCACATGTTTTCGGCACTGTATATCTAGCAATGGCTGGACGGACATCACGTGGTTGCCTACCAAGGGTGCTTAATCTTATGCAGCTCTGCAGGTGGGGAGACTGGGAAGCATAATGAAAATGTCACAAATGTAGCATACTCACCATTGCCAGCCGCCAGAATCAGGGGGGGGTCACCACAATGGTCAGCCTCGTTCAGTGGTGCACCTGCAGGGATGGTGAGGGACGTGAATCACGTGATGTTCCTTAAAGCATGGCATTTCATGCCATGTTTCAGCTGGTGTGTACAGATATCTAGCATGTCTAGCCATCATCGCACCCTCAACAATATGTTCCTTAACCCAGTCATACTGCCCATCACATGCGTCGCGCCAGATATTGCTCTTTTCGGGCACAAAGCGCCCCGTCTGCAGGTGTTTATGATGCGTAGTGAACAACGCAATTTACGCGAATGGATGCACAGGACTGTGGTCTTGTGGCAAGCAGTTCAGTTGTCAGCACAAGTTAGTCAGCACAAGTGAATCAGCACAGCAGTTGGGGGACCGTCCAAGGCAGATGGCAGGCAAACCCCAGGGCTTGTAGGCAGGCACCATCTGTGCCCACGCAAACAGCTCACAATGAGGTCAAATGGCATAATTGCGTCTCAAGATAGTCTGCGTGATCTATTCCTGCACGCCACTGACTTTGCCTTTGGAGTATAGGCTGGAGGCTGCTTGGCGGCCTCCAAAGCACAGCCAGGATGTTACAAGTAATTACGTGTAATCTTGATAAAAGGGACTGTGCGTGGAATACTTGCCCTGAAGGACAAAGAGCGTGGTAGTGCATGCTCCAAGAGTACAACCTAACTGTATGACCCATCCAAGCACGCTCATCAACGATAAGCTCATACTGACTGATACGCCGATGCATGCACCCAGCAGCAGCCATCATGTGCTGCAGCTACTGAGCACATCTTTGCTGGGTGGCGTTGCGACTGCGTTTGCACATGCCCGGCGTGAGACCACATCAGGTGCCCTGTCTCACGTCAGCCATATCGGCGCTGCGCCTCCTCTGGGTCGGGCATACCCGCATACAGGTACTTGGCAATCACTTGCGGCAGTGGACCCAGCTTGAATCCCATCGTCTGCATCACATGGTGTGCAGGAAACACAAGGTGCACCAGCATCTCCAGGTCTGCAAATGTCCAACCGCCCTTGTACAGAAGCTGAGTGGACCACGGCATGACTGATCATCTTGTGCAAGGTACCATGCAAGCAACAACCATGTGTCTGCAGGTGATGATGTGGCCCACCTGGAGGATGACGCGGTAGATGATCTGAAGCAGGAACGTGAAACACAACGAGTTGACGAGCACCAGTCCAAACAATGTGCAGGAGATGGCCAAGGACGACGGCGAGCCATACATCCCAATAGCCGCGCTGATTTGGTCCTGCATGGGCATAAGAACCATCAATCATGCCAAAGTGTGCAGCAGGGCGCAATGCCACCGGGTGGCTGCTGCTATCGACAAACACCATCCCACGCTATGGAAATGTGTCATAAGCTGTTTGAAGTGTCGGCGCAGGCCGCAGGGCAGGCAAGCAGCCCCTGGAGCGCAACGCACAATCCATGCATGAGCCTGTCACCAGGTTGCGTATGTTCACCATTTTCGCGGGGCATCGCTTACCAGCATAGCGTAGACATTCGACATCATGATGGCAAACAGGTTCTCTCCCATAGTGGCACTGGACAGCAGTAGGTAAGCCACTTGGCCGCCCATGCGCACCAGGCCCCCCACCACAGCCGAAAGCCAGAAGTTGGTGCGCGTGACCCACATACTGCCCAAACTTGCCGCTAGCAAGCCATGTATCAACAGATAGGATACAGCGCGCAGTGGCCCCAGTAGCACTGCACGCATGGCAGGAAGCAACATCACGTAATCTGCATACTGCACCTTGATGAGGCAGAGAAGGAGGAGCAGTACACGACCAGTGGCATGCCCACAACCACGCACCAACCAGCAGGAAGCAAGTGGCCATCATGGTGCGCCATCCAGCCCCCACGCCTCCTCTGAATGCCGCCAGCACCACAGGCAAGGGAAGAAAATACCCAAGCGTGTTGTCCAGCCGAAGCAGTGTTGACAGCAGGTATGCTAAGCCCGAGACGGATGCCAGCATGGCTGTCTCCACCAGCGTCTGCAGGTTTGCGCACCAGCTTCAGCCAACTAAATGATAAAATGAATCTTCTGCGCCAAACCATGGCGATGGTGCGGTGTCAGCCTGATGCATGTCGCCATAATGTGCATGATGCATGATGGTGGCATGGTTCTGTACCTTTGTCTTCTCCAGTGGGTACACATAGTCTTCACTGCTGGAACCATCCACTGCTGAAATGTGTGCAGCTGCCTGACAAGTTGTATGCAACCGTTCGGCGTGGCCGGTCATGTGTGGGGGACGTTGCGACACTGAGTCGCCCTTGTGTCTGAAGCCCCATCGTCGCAGCTGCCGTGCTGAGAATAGCCTGATCGGAGGTCGGGGATTGAGTAATATGCACCTGCCCGATGGGCTGCAAACGCCAGAACGAGCGTCTATCATGGTTTAATGATCAAATGTTATGGACGTGGTGTATGTAAATCTATAGGCTGCGGCAGCAGTGCAGCAGCTCCGGCAGCCGGAACAATACAATGCAATCTTCACTGTCAAGCGTCTTGACCAAAGACCAGAGATGGACCAATAGCTTCCTCACTTCATCACAAAAATGGCAAGGCAGTACAACTCCGCAGCTGCCAATCAAGCGCAGCTACATCAGCAGTCATTCCTGCGCCTGAGGGCATCGAAGCCCACCCCCGCATGGCCATGTGCGCACGCGGGGCCCCCGTACGGGAGGCGCACTGGGCCTGAGGCCACAGCCTTCCTCAACCTGCCATGCACGTCCTCAGCTCACACCCCATGGCGGCTGCAGCTGCACATTCCACCCCTCCAGCTGCTCTTTTGTCACCGGAACACCGCCGATTGTGGCAGTGATCGAGGTCCAGCTGGGCGGCATCCTCACCTGCGGTGTGGGTTTGAAAGTGGGTCCATGGCTGGGCCATCTGTCATGCACGCAGCCGGCTGTCATCCACGCAGAACCACGCAGGCTCAAGCCGGGCAAGGCTTACCGTCTGCGTAGCACGGCCGCTTTGCATTGTGGCCGCAGGAGCTGCCCAAGGAGCCTTGTGCCCCGCTGGAACGAGGACGGGGGAGTGCGTTCATCACTGGTCGGCTTTTTTGATGGTTGTTTCGGTTTGTTAATTGCTTCGGTTTGCTTGTTGGGTGGTATATAAGCTCAGAAAGTGGTCACTCCCATGGCGTGACCCGAGGATGCTCGGGCTTTGTGCTCGGGATTGCTTTGGGACCACTGTTTTAGACAGTGGAGACCAATGGTGTGAACCATGCCAGGGTTACCAGCTTCTCTTTGCGGGGGAAAATGACGTCATTGGTTGAGAGGCGGTGTGTTTGGGTTGCTGTGTGGAGCTCCTTGCGCCCCTGCTGAGCACGGAGTGCAGGACTGAGTTCGGTGCCCTGAGGTGGGGGGTGGTGCAGGCTACCGCGCATCCTTGTGCATCGTGCTCTTGTGGGTTGTTTGAGTGCATCTGAGACCCGAGTTCAGTCCCAAGTTTTCAATCACTAAGCCACGTCATGAACTCATCCCCTGATTTCAGCATTCTGTAAGCAGCGGTCCCATATGCGCAACTGCGCCCATGTTGCTTCGATCTTTTGATCACCCCTGCGCAGTCCGGACACAACCAGGCTTGACGGAGCTGCAGGCGTTGCGACGCGGCGGCAGCGGTGATGGCGGCGGCGGCGGTGTTTTGTCGCCGGATCATTGATCAGTGAGTACTGTAAATGAAGAAAAAGGTGCCCCCATCGTGATTACATTATGCAGCGCAGCGTCAAACAAGCACATCGCGAAATGGCTCCGTCGACTCTTCTGCACACTCCTCTCATTTCATTGGGCACTGTTCGCACGGGGCATCTTGCCCCTCAAATCCAGCGCCAGCCCATCATGATCTACAGCTGCATGTTGGTTACAGGTCAAGTCATCAGCTCTCGACAGCTCAGACCAGCACAATGGAAGAAGAAGGACAGCCCCGCATCCAGCGCCTTACTGTGCTGCAGCTTAACATCATCAGCGCCGTCGCTGCCTCCCACTACTGCCCCACCAAGCGCCGCATATTTGATCTTCTCAGCCAAGTGCTAAACTTCTCAATCACCGAACGCCGCCTGTGCAAGGTGTGTGTGGCTGGGCACGCCGAGACGGGGCCGCCTGACGCTGGTTGTCATGATCCATGCCATGATCGTCACTGAAGCGTCAAATGTGCGCAGCACAGCAGGCGAACCTCTTTCACTCCCCACCCTCATAAGCAACTGTATGTATGCATGTACGTAGTAGCACAGCCATGCAGTCCACCAGACCTCACATCACCTCAGAGCAGTGGTGGTCACATGACGAAGATTGGAACGCCGCTGATATGCTATGTTATGGCATGGCGTGTGAGGATCGCAGCAGCTGCTGTACGACCCATGACAGCCCACCACGGCCCGACCAGTGGAAGCAATCCATTGCACTCACATGAGCCCCGCAAACAGATGGTTCAGCTGGGCAGGTCCTGGTCCAAGTCGCCTGGCCACTGCGCCTGCTCCTCCTGGTACCGCTGCAGAACTGTAAGCATTGCCCACAGCATCTGCATACAACAGCCCAACGCACGTAGACAGCGTCAGCTGTAACTACCATATGCAGGGCAGCCTCGTCCTTTGAGTCCCATACAATTTGCTTCATGCTTGCATGCAAGGCGATCAGCTATTAGTGGGCATTGCATGCACCGACCAGACGCACCTGCTTTGTGCTGGCGTAGAAGTAGGGTGTGTCCCGTTCACCCTTTGGGTTCTCAAGATCCTCGCGGATCTGCTCGCACCAGCATTCAAGCAACAGCGGTGAGCTTAAAGAACACTTGCCTGGCAATGCATCGTTGGTGTAAACTAGTGTGTAGTGTCGAACCACTGGCCGGCATTACTGCATGTGCGCGCCATGCAGCTTAGAGCAGCCCCGCGTGCATACTGGCATGCACGTGCCCGACAAACATCTGATACACGGACGCACCGTGCCATCAGCATCACCAAAAACAATGCGTGGCACATAGTCGTTGCCTTGTGGTGCATACTCAGCCTGTGGTGCAAGGCAGCATCACAGCAAGAGTGCAATGTACATTGAAAGCATTTTAACTGCAGGGCGTTCAGAGCCCCGTTCAGAGCCCGTTCAGCCTGCCCTCTGAAATGCTTTCAAATCGTCATCCAACACGATGCAGAGTGGAGTGCATCAGAAGGCGCTCTCCCGCCCCCAACCCATTCCCCTACCCCAAACTGCAACCCATAGTCATCCATGACCAGCACTGCATTGAACTGCGCACTGAGGATGGACAACCAACTTCGATCTTCGTCTTTGAGCCCAGCCAGCAGCTCACGACAGTCAGCACATCTTCAAAACACAGCAGCAGCATAGTAAGTTCACGTAGTGGTCAGCCTGATGATGGCGAGCAACACAGTATGTGACTCCATCGGGTTTGTCATGAACAGCCAGGGACAGTTCTGGCAAGCAGTGTTGCGAACCGTTTCCTCTTGCTAACTCTAGCACTCACGATCGTGTTGTGAACAGAAACATGTATGGCTTTGTGTTGGTGCCCTTGTCCAGATTCTGCATGCAAGCATAAAGCATGTAGCCCATAAATTTGTATCCATGAGCTTGTGCCTCAGACGCATGTGCATGTACGAAGCGTATCAGTGCTACACACGTGGTACTGGACAGGGGACATCCAGTTGAAGCCAGTGCGCCTGAACTCCTCTCTGATTTCACGACTGATTTCCGCAGCTTTGTCGGCATCAATATCCACAGCCGCTGCCCCAATTGATACTATGCTGCTCAGGAACGCGATCGGCAGTATGCAGGCAAAGATGAGATCGGGCATAGTGTCTGTTCGAGCCCTAAAACAGCACCATCAAGCAGGAATGTTAAAGATCATCGCTGGTTTTAGGCACGCGCATGTCTTGTAGGGTTCTAGGGTCTTGTTTTTTGATCTGCACACAAACAGCAGCCAGCGCAGTGTCATCAACTGGCATTTTATCGTCATGCACATTGCGATTGCGTGGATGAGCCTGTGATCGGAGCGACGGGTCAGGGGATGAACCCATCCCGATGTCCCGTAACGAATCTGATGAGACCGTAGGAATAAAATCCATATACCAGGTTGCAAGGATCCTTAAAAAGGGCGACAATACGCTGTGGAACTGCGTCCACTCCTGTCTGGCTGATCGGGCCTTCGTAAACGAGATAAGGGCACTCTACCCAGACCTGCCCACAGTGGCCAATCTGCGTTGCGGGGCGTGGTACACGGACCACCCTGCCGGCACTTGCTACTTTAAGAGCACGGATGGGCACAATGGTGCGTCATGCTATACGAAAGATATTCAGCAGTTTCACTTGCATTTTCATGACGGCATGCAGGTTACCATGCAACTGGGGTAGTGCATACATGCCCATGCATTGCAGGCAACTGGAGTTTCAGCACCACCCGCCTCAACTGGCATGTTGCTGAGCTTGCGGCTCGGCAAGGCGGGGTCATGATTGTGGATGCCACACGCTCATCTGTCAAGCAGGGCTACCCAGATGCCTTCAACAAGACAGTAAGCTGAAGCTGCTCAAGCTTGGCATGCAGCTCGTGGGCTCTTTCAAACAATGAGATGTCGCAAGATCTGGCTATGCTGCAGCCAAGACAGCCATGCAGGTGATCCTTTTTAATTTCCAGGTTGCCGCTACTTTGCAGGTGCCCATCTGGGCATGTGTGCTCAACCGTGCGGTTGCGCGTGTGCGTGCGGTGATGGGTGCAAATGGGCCCCAGGTGAACAAGATAAAGCGGACACCTTCATTTACTGGCTGGCTCAGTGAGGCAGGTCTGCCGCGAGCTCCCATGTTGTCCCCCGAATGCTGCACCACAGCAAGGGCAGACCAAGCCAATGGATGTAGTACATGTGCAACATTGCCCCTCTTGCCAGATAGCCGCCAGCCATTGAATGCATGTGGCTGCCTGGTCAGCCAAACAGGCGTAACGCTTGGCATGCAGCCATGCGCCATGTGTACCAGCAGAGATCGAGGGTCAGGTCATGGTGTTCAGAGACAGGATGTTGCAGTTGGTGCTGGCGTGACATTCAAGCAGCAGGTCGACCAAGAGAGGAGCAGAGCGGCAGGGGCCGCTGCAGAGTGTGCGGACACCAGCCAAGTGGAGGAGTGGGACACGCACCTGCATCTACCTTTGGTGAGATGTCATGAGCATGTTGCATTTACGTGGTCAGTGCATTGAGCGTGTTGCCTGTGCTGTTCCGTGGCCCAGTCACGTGGGTGCACCACAATAATGCAAGCAACTTGATGACGCTCTGGCTGCGCAGTGGATCTCTAGCAACGAGCGTAAACAGATAGAGGTGAGGCTGGAGGGATTTGTGGACTCGCTAATGGCGGCTGGCGCAGATGTGGTGGGACTGGCGAAGGTGCTGGCCAAGCCGCTGCGGCCGCTGTGGATCAGCCAGAGTAGCCGCATCTGGATTGACCAGGTGTGTGGATTTCCAGCAGCTGCATGCACTGTGACCGTTCCTTGATGCAGTGTGTGGGGGTGAGGCTGGTCCACAAAGCTTGCCATGCATGGACCTAGCCTTGCCACTTACGTGTGCTTGCAGGTGGCACAGCCCTCCCAGCTGCCTTTCACACCGCTCATCCTGCTGTCAGCGTCAGCATTGTCCTCACATGAGCGGCGGCAGCGCTCCGTGCTGAGCACGGATAGTAACTCAGACACGCGAGAGGTCAGATGGACATGTTGTGCAGTTAAACTGCACGCATAGGTTTTGGCTTCTCATGGGGTGCACCATTGGTCCATGAGGGGTCGACTTCTCGGTAAACTTTTTCTGAGCATAGGAACGCGTTCTAATATAGTTATGAAGCATCGCTGTTGCGCCCCACGCGGGGGATCGTGAGAACGACCCTGTCAAAGTTGACCCCCCCCCATGTGACAGTGGTGCACCGGTGCACCCCATGTGTTTTGGCTTGGATAGTCAAGTAGGTGAAGCATTGCCATGTCTTACATAGAGCATATGCCAGCATCATGCATCTGCAATGCATTTGCTGCCTGTGCAGGCATGTATTGTGTACACCTACATTCCTGGGGCTGGTGATGACGAGGAAAGCTGGGCCCATGGCCTCACGCCTGACCTCCTTGCCCTGCACCAGCAGGTAAGGGACTGCCAGCTCAGTTGCCTTGATGCCTGGCGTTCTGTGCATATATTTGCATATATCTGATATATGCCTGGCAACGAGCACTTGCCACACCTGTTGCTACAGGAGCTGGAAAGTGCCACACCTGAGACCATCGCTAGCCTGGTCAATTCACTGGTTGGGCGGAAGAAGCATACACACCCGCCAGCCGCTACCAACAGTATTGCGCAAGCATTGTCAGCGCAGGCAGAGGCCACTGCAGCCCGAACAGTGCGTGTTGCCACAGATCAGCACCACCTGCGACCGCAGGGGTGCAACCCTGTTGCATCAGTGCAGTTGCGCCAGGTGGGGCAAGGGTTGTACGCTCTCGGCAACACAGGCATCTTCCTTGGCGCCTGGGCAGCAGGTGCACCACCGCAGGTCTGGGGTCATGTCGATGCTGTACTAAATGTGGGTGGAAAGCAGCACCCCGGCATGGCAGCTGGAAGTGCGCAGGCATGGGCAGAGGATGCGCAGCCTGTGTCAGCATCTGTTCATTGTCCTGGGGATGAGGCAGGTTCAGCTGTAGCACCTGCGCCAACACCAGCCAGTGATGCAGCCGCAGTCGCAGTCCAGTCTCTGTCTGTGAATCGCGTTGCAAACGTGTCATGCGCACACCTTGACAACAACGCAGCGTTAGTTGAGTGCGCCCAAGCGCTAGCTACACCAGGTTTGACAGATGCCACATCTTCATCGAGCCAGGTGCAGCAGCTCCCCGACCCCTTCCTTGCTGCATCAGCACAGGAGCTGGTGTTGGAGCCGTCACATCACACATCATCACGGGAGCAGTCAGGCAGCAGACAAGCAGACATGGAGTATCAAGGCAGTATACACGCTGTGGGCCCGCCCGCATTTTGCGGCTGGTTGAGGGCTGTGGGGAGCCATGCCTCGCTCGTTAGTGAAGGCTCAGACATCATCACAGTTTGTTCATTGGGCGAGGCCGGCATGGGTGGATGTGTGTCAACTCCCAACACAGGCAGCCCAGTGGTACCAGCAGGGCTCCATGCACTGGGCCATGCTCGCACTTTGAACGGTCCCTCACCTCTCGCACGTATGGCGCTGAATGGGACACATTCATTGCTGCGAGCACGTGCTGTTGCAGAGGGTCAATGGGAGGGCGCAAACAGCTCACCCCGGCAAGCAAGGCCAGCAGCAGCGGAAGAGAAGCCAACTGAGTTTGAGTTCGCGTCCACCTCCTCCATGGCGGACATCACACCTGCTGACTACATCTCACTCAACCTTACCGTGCCGGATGAGGAGCGAGCACGCTTGAGACAGCGCATGGAGGAGCATGACCTGGAAGCATCACAGCCCCCCACACCGACGCGCTATTGCTTTATGCCCTGGGCTGTTGTTGGGCCTCAAGGGCTGCAGCCAACAATGTATGGCATCCCAGTGCCGGGGGTGGCCGTGCAACCTGCAAGTATGCACGTGCAGGGCGTATCCAGTATGGGCCAGGTGGTTACACCGGGTGTTTGCAACATGCAACAGGTGCTTGCTGGTCAGCAGCACGAGCAGCAGCAGCAAGGCGAAGGATGTGCAGGCTCCCAAGGGCTCGCAGCAGAACAGGGTCCACACACGCACAGACAGCAGCCTCATGCAAGGCAGCGCAGCTTGCTCACGTATGCCATTACTGAAGGATTTGATCAAGATGACCAACTGCGCATAGCAGCTGATACAACAGGCCATGAACAGAATCCGCACAGTATGGTGCTGCGTTCAGCCAGTCACGCAACATGCAAGCACGTCACATTTGTAGCATCACCGAACGCGCAGCAAGTGCTGCGGGCGCGTTACCTGTGGCGGCCAGTGGCGTCCTCAAAGCTGCAGAGAACTGCACTGTTAGATGCCCTTTCGGATGGCCTTGAGTTCCTGTCAGCCCACCTGGCTGCTGGCCACCGAGTGCTCATCCACGATGATGATGGTGGGTGGTGGCATGCTGATCCTTGCCTTGAGGCATGCTCCTGCTCCTGCAATGTTGATTCGTACTTGCATCCATTGCATGTCCTTCCCAAGACATGCAATTACTGCGCTTGACGTGCACTTTCACGCAGGCCTAGACCAGTGTGTATGTGTAGCACTTGCCCTGCTGCTGGCATGCTATGGCTCAAATCAGTCTGCAGCGCACCAGATTCATGCACCTGCACCTTACATGGTGCCAGGGGAC
This sequence comes from Haematococcus sp. NG2, assembly GCA_004335575.1. NCBI lineage: Eukaryota > Viridiplantae > Chlorophyta > Chlorophyceae > Chlamydomonadales > Haematococcaceae > Haematococcus > Haematococcus sp. NG2. Next base: position 837 of record QAXD01000207.1, on the reverse strand, counting down.
GCAGCTGGCAGCATGGAAGTCCCAGTTTGGGTGGGACCCTTCAATAAAGGCGCGGGCGGCATTGTGAAGACCCCGCATGTGAGAGCTTCACTGCATTGGTCATGCAGCTGACAAGCTGGCAGCACGAATGCTTGCTGCCAAGCCTGTGCTGTTCAAATCCCCATTGGCTCTTTGCTCATTGGCATGCCCTGCTGCCTTACCCCAGGTTGTCACCAAGCACTTGGTGCGTCGTCGGCTTGCGCTGCTGTCTAGTTGGTATCCACAAGCGCGCCCTACACGGGGCATGCTGAGGCAGGTGTTCAATTTCTTCCATGTGCACAGCGCACAGCAGAGCAGTGATCAGTGATCAGCAGTGAGCAGGTCAGTTCGCATTGTATACCGGCGAACTGACCTGCGCTATGTACTCCACATCATGGGGTGTCTAGGAAGTGATAAAGTGGGCGGTTTTGAAAAGTTATAATGACGTGCCAGTTTTCGGGATGCACTGATATTTGCCAGACTTAAAAACATAGTGCTGGCGAGCTTGTGTGCAAGAACACACATCCAGAAAACATGTCGGGCTTGGCACAGCCATCCGAGCCTTCTCCGTTTCCTGAGGTTATCATACCAAATGTAACTCGCTCGCCGGGTACCAGCGATGATAGTGACATACATGACAATCTCGAAGCGCTGCTGCTGGCGTATAGGGAACTGATCAGACGATCCAGCTCATGGAGGCGCGCCATGTACGTGAACACATGAGATAGATAGATTACACGTGAAGAAAGAAAGAGAGGGGACCGGACAGCGAACTCAGACTGTAGCAGTAGCGACAGTAGGCGTCGATGGATAAGGGGT
>QAXD01000206.1:238672-251834 GCA_004335575.1 Haematococcus sp. NG2 | reverse complement strand
GAGCTGCCGGCGCCACCTGCGCCCGCGCGGCGCAGCCCACCGCTCACACCGCCCGCCTTGCCGCCGCTGGCCGTGGTGGACAGCAGCTGCTTGGCCAGGCCCTCGCGCTTCTGCGAGGTGGTGGGGGAGCGAGGAGGAGGGATGCCAGTGTTTGATGGGGTGGATGTGTGGAGCAGATGGTGCAAATGGTGCACATAGTATGATGGCAGGCGGTGCAAATGTTACTAGTAGCGCAATGTATTGTGCGTGCCCGCTGCAACACTTGCGCAGTTGCTGCTGAGCCCCACAGGGCAGGGAGTGCGCAGCATGGAAGAAGCCGCGCTGCAGGCGGCCTTGTTTATGCGTGAGAGCGTGGTGCTGCAGCACTGCAGCACCTGCATCCCCAAACATCTGGGCCCTAACACTCAAACCCTGAGCACTAAACCTGACACCCTGGTATGAGCCCAGGCCTCACCCCAGGCGCCGCCTGGCCCCACGCGCACCGTGCGGTCCATGTTGGCCAGCACCACCATGCGGCCGCGCTCGTCCTCCACCGCCACCGCGCCATTCAGCTCGTGTGCGCCGCGGACCACGGCCGCGCGCAGCCGCTCCACGTTCCAGGGCGTGACGCGCTCGGGGAAGCACAGGCGCTTGGCAAAGTAGGGCGGCACGCCGATCTCCCCACACCCGATGTACGGGTCGGGGCTGATGACCGAGCTGTGCAATGTGGAGCAGCAGTTGCAGGGTTTTAGAGTTCAGTAAGAGAAGGGAGGGGGGCACAGCAGTTAAAAGAACAGATGCAGCCGAGCCGTATGTGGGCAGTGAGGCTCTGGTGGGTCAGCTGGCAGCATGCGTCAGGGTCAGGGTGCTTATGGGGGTGCATGAGAAGTACACACACACCTGGACCTGCAACCCCACAAGCTCCTCCCACATCCCACACCCACCGCGCCGCAAAGTTGACGCGCTTGCCCATCATGTTCTTGCGGAACAGGCCCTCCTTCTTCTCCAGTGCCTGACGGATGCCCTGCGCACCCGCACTGGTGTTCTCGGCCAGCGTGGAGTCCATGAGGGCGGCCACCGCGTCCTGCAGCTTCAGCCACGCGCCCACCATGCGCCCGAGGTTGGCCGCCACCACCTGCGCGGGGTCAAGGTTCAGGGTTCAGGGATTGGGGTTCACGGTTCCGGGTCGAGGGTTAGGGAACAGGGCTGAGGCGGCAGGGTTCAGGGTGTAGGGTTTGGGGCCGCACACACAGTGCGTGCAGCAGCAGGACTCAATGAGACGTGCACCAGAGTGATGCCACCGGTTCTGTGTGGCAAAGAAACAGCAGGCAAGCAGGCAGCACTCCATGATGCAGCGCGCGCAGTCACCTGTGCAGGGGAGGTGACGCCAGCTGGCAAGGGCGCGTTGGCCGCACTGCCGTAGCTGGTGAGCTCGAGGGAGGTGGATATGATTGACGTGAGGTTGACGTTCTGGGGGTGCTCAAACCTGAGGATGGAGTGGGGAGGCGTGAGATGGGTTGAGTTGTGTTGGGTTGGGGCTATGTTTGGGGTTTATGGGTGGCGAGGTTCAGAGAATTAGAACATGGGCACGGGGGTGATCGTAACCTAGATGCTAGAACCCAACCCCGAAGCCCAGAACCCTACAAGCCTGTACTTCCAGGTGCAAACAACAGGGCAGATTTGCGGCCAGGGTCGATGTTGGTGGGATCAGACGCTGGTGCACTCGACACAGCAGCCGCTGATGGGGCGCCGCATGCAGGCAGGCACTTGCTCAAGCAGCCGCCAGCACCACAGCCAGCAACCACCCGCCCACACTCACATTTCCTCCCCAATCTTGGACGGCGGCCGGAACTTGTTGGGCGCAACGGGCAGCACCTTGACAAAGAACATCTTGTAGCCCTCGCGCGTCTCCAGCCCGCGCACTTTCTGTGCTGCAGCGCGTGCCCCGGGCGCCTGCCACGCGGCCGACCCCGCGCGCAGCCCGCCAAACTCACCGCCCTGCCCCGGCCCAAACACCAGTGACACCAGCCGCCACTCGGCATCCCACAGTCGGCGCATCAGCTCCTGCACCTCCAGCGGCGTCATGTACTTGGGCCGCAGGTCGCTGCGGGGGCATCGGGGTGGTGCATGTGCGTGTGCATAATGGGGGGGGGGACACAGGTGTTATGCATGGGGTGTGCTGCGGTAAATGCACGCCCTGATATTCGCGCAGTTCCGTTGAACACACAGCTACTGAAGGAACAGGGCCCACACACAGCTGCACGCATGCCTAAACCTCCCCAGAGAACCTTGTTGGTGCTGCAGCAGCGGCTGCACCACTCACATATGGTACTCCCCCTGGTCAGGCTGCGCGGCGTCATACATCTCTGCATCATCACCTCCACCAGCAGCAGCCCCCTCCTCGCCATCATCCACCTTCTTGCCTTGGCCCTGATGTGTGATATGAGCATTGGGTGCGTGGAGTGGCAGCGTTGGGTCAGAGCAAACAAGCTGCAGTGAGGGAGCGCCTGCCCCCAGCTAGCCCACTGCAGCACACCTCTGCCAGCATGCAACCAGTCTGGGCCAGGCTTCAAGGTCCCGCGGGCAGCAGACAGTCACACGCTCACCAGGATCTCCATGGGGCCGTCCTCATCCCCCTCATCTCCATCCTCGTCCTCATCATCCAGCTCATCCTCTAGCCCCTCATCCCCCTCCTCATCCTCCGCCTTCTTCACGCGCTTGGCGTCCTCCCCCTCATCACCCGCGCCCTGCCGCAGCCGCTTCAGCGCCGCCTTGCCCTTCTTGGCCGCCTCCACACGCTTCTTACGGTCAGCAGCCAGTGCCTGTGCAACATCATGGCCGTGCGCACCAGGCAGCACCCTTAGCCACAACTGAGGAGCACTGTGCTTGAGCTGATGGACACCCTCACTCCCTTCATGCCAGCCCATACTACCCACCCAACCCCTACCCTCCACAGGCGCACTCAATAACATACACCACCCGCACCCACCGCTGCGGCCTGATCCTCCAGTGCTGCCATGGCCTCGCGCGCCTCCTCCGCACCGCCCTCCAGCACGCCACGCAGCGTGATGCCGGCCTTCGCGTTGGCCATCGCAGCCTTGGCAGACGGCCACACCTTGAACAGCCGCATCGCGCCCTGCTTCTTGATCACAGGGCTGTGCGCGCCGCAGTTGCGGCACTTGCCCTTGGGCATCTGCAGTGTGGGGCCGCAGGTGCGCATGGTGTGTGGCGTCAGAGCAAGTGTTCAGAACAGGCGGATGGTGTGCAGCGGCTGGAAGTGCCAGGCAGACTGACCAAGTGCAGTGGCTGGCCACATGCACACCATCACGTCGTACTTGGCCAGTTTTGACCCATGCGTGATGACAAAGCAGACGTGCCGCATTCCAGGTCGCCCTGTACCCCCTTCGTCTCACCCGCGCAAACAACTCCGCGATCGTGTCCTGGATGGCCTCCAGGGTGTGAGAGGTGAGGGGGCTGCGCGCCGCACCACCACGGCCACCCGCAGGGCCCGTCGCCGCGCGCTGGTCCTCCCGACCCTCAGGCACCGCCTCCAGCACCGACGCCAGCTCCTTGGGCTGCGGGTGTGGTGCGCAGGTGCGCGTTACGCATGAGTTCATGAAGCGGTGTCCATGCAGAGCATGGCGGGGCGCAAGGCACGGTGGCACGCTGGCCTTGCTCAACAGCCTCCCACATCCCTCAACCATCTCAATCTCAGCGCCAGCTGCTTCCAGCCTCACTGCGCTACTTGCTCCCTGCCTCCCAGTCCACAGCTTCAGCAACGGGTGCGTCATGTGAAGATCGACCCTAAGTACTGCAGACCCCCGCTGCTGCCCAAGCCTATGGAGCGGCAGGTGCACCATCCCACGCACCACAGAGCCCTTGGGCGCCGCACATGCCACCGCATCCGTCAGCCGGCCCGCTGCCAACAGCGACAGCCGTGTCACGAACCGGTCCACCTCGTCGCGCTCCATGCGGAAGCGGAAGCAGTGGTGGCACTGCTGGCGGAGCAGCCGGTACAGCGTCCTGCACGTGGCGCATGTGTGCACAGGGGCCAGCAATGAAAACACATACAGCGGCAGGGTCGCGCCACACTGCTGATTATGTGCCAGGGACAGCATCACACCATGACACAGCCGCTCATGCATTTGAGCACCTGCACAGCATCACACACAGCACCCTGCACAGCATCACACACAGCACCCTGCACAGCATCACACACAGCACCCTGCACGCACCCAAAGATGAGCGGGTTGTACACGGGCACAGGCAGCTCAATGCGGCCAAAGTGGCCGGGGCACGCATTGTAGCCCAAATTGCAGGTGGTGCATCGGCCGCGGAAGTCAATGGGGCCCATGGCGGGGTCATACAGGCCACCAGGGATGGGGTCCTTGGTGCTGTTGAAGATGAGCGGCTGCTCCACCCGTATCACACTCAGCTTCTTGACCTGTAGAAGTGCAGCGGTGTGCGTACGTCCCATCTCACATACAGCTGGCCCGCGCCCTGTGGTGCTGCTGGCAGTGTCGTGCACTGGCTAACTGCCCACAGGCACCAGTCCCACACATGCCCTCAGGCAACAAGCACATCAGCCAAAGCAGCACATGGTGCATGATACACCATGTTGCATGAAGTGCAGCCAAGACCCATGCACATCCTGTAAGCAGCGACGCACCTCCTCCTCGGTGTAAAAGCCAAAGCGGACGGCGGCCACATTCTTCGTGGTCACCTCCTTGGCTGGCAGCGCGCTCATGGCTGCCGTCACGTATCACTTGTGCCGACTTTACGTGAATTCACGGCATCACGCTAGCCGGGCGTCGAGCCTGGCAATCGTGCCTTGCCGGCACCACCAGGCCACAAGCTTATGCGTTTGATGCTGCTTCAGAGCCCTAGCCACAAGCAGGTGTATAACTGCTCCTGGGCGCCCAAAACCTGATCGCGGGCGTGACGGCAGGAGCAAAAGGGGCAGAAACGAACTCTCAGTGGTGGCTGGGAGTGAGTGTGCAGTGAAGTCTGCGTGTGTTGCATGAGTCTGCCTCTTTCGGGTCGAAATGGTGAGTGGTCTCCGCAATCTGTTGTTGTGGCGTGCATCGAGTCGCGCCGACCGTATGTATCTTGCAGTGGCTCGTATAGATCTAATGCAGCTCCAGTTCGATGGCTGAGAAACCAGCTGCCTGTACCGTTCCCTGACTCTGGCTTACCTCTTCTTGTCTCTGCTCTCAGGCTCCCAAGAAGGTGGCCCCCAACCCGACGGCGGCCAAGAAGGTGCTTATGAGACTCTGTTCTCTTACTATTGGGTGGCTTTTAAAGCCTTAGGCTACTTCATTTACTGAAGTATGCCCATGACCCCATTCTCCCTGGCCGCAGGCCGCTGCCCCGGCCAAGCAGACCAACCCTCTCTATGAGAAGCGCCCCAAGACCTTCGGTGAGCACCCAGCTCGCTGGAGCAGCTTCGGCTGTGGGGCATGCGGCGTGCATGCAAGCAGCTCACAGCACCGACGTGGCTGGCGGTTATTGTTCATCGGTAGCATTCTTTTCAACTCTTGGCAGCGGGCTGCGCCCATAGGGACTGGGCTGGGTGCGGGCATGGTGGGCACGGGCTGCATGGGACCATGCTCGCTGCATGGCTTGTCTGCATGCAGGTCTGGGCTCCGCCCCTCCCCCCAAGACGGACCTGCACCGCTTCGTGAAGTGGCCCAAGTATGTGCGCCTGCAGCGCCAGAAGCGCGTGCTGGCCATGCGCCTGAAGGTGCCCCCTGCGATCAACCAGTTCGCCACCAAGGCGCTGGACAAGAACCAGGCCGAGACGCTGTTCAAGCTGCTGCTGAAGTACCGCCCTGAGGACAAGAAGCAGAAGAAGGACAGGTGTGTACGCGGGCCCATTTGCTCATCATTCGAGCAGGATTGGCTCGGCGTCATGCGTGATCAGCTGTAGCGATGCCCTTGGTCCAGCAAGGTGTGGAGCGGTCCCCGTAGTTCGCTTTTGTTGCGCAGGGCTGGATGCATTCAGGTCCATGATGCAGCATGCAGCTGCATGGAGGTGCTGAAGCCTGCAGAACGCATCCTGTCCCTGCAGGCTGAAGGCTGAGGCTGAGGCCCGCGCCGCCGGCAAGGAGCCCGAGAAGAAGAAGCCCATTGTGGTCAAGTACGGCATCAACCACATTACCAACCTGATTGAGTCCGGCAAGGCCCAGATGGTGGTGATTGCCCACGACGTGGACCCCCTGGAGCTGGTGGTGTGGCTGCCCGCCCTGTGCAAGAAGATGGGCGTGCCCTACTGCATTGTCAAGGTGCGAGCAGCAGGCGACAGGATGCAGCTGTCTGAGGACGCTGTGTTGGGCTGTTTGCTATGGGCGAGTCCAGTCTGTGCAGCTGGGGGTTGTGTTGTCAGCAGAAGCACCGCAGGCACACGTGCTGCAGAGACGGCGTTGAACAGGACAGGGCCATGTGGCGTCTGCTATCAGTGAGCCGCACTCACATACTGTATGCTGGCTGTGCGCCCATGCCCCTTTGCAGTGCAAGGCCCGCCTGGGTGCCATCGTGCACAAGAAGACCGCCACCGCCCTGGCACTGACGGCCGTGAAGAACGAGGACCAGCGTGAGTTCGCCAAGCTGGCCGAGACCTTCAAGGCGCAGTACAATGACGGCCCCCGTGTGCAGTGGGGTGGCCACATCCTGGGCCCCAAGTCCCAGCACAAGCACAAGAAGCGCGAGCGCGCTATTGCGCGTGAGCTGGCGCAGCGCGCTGCTGTCTAAGCGGTCGCAGTGTGCAGCGGGGGAGCGCAACTGTCCTGCCAGCTCCCTAGGTCTGGGCACTGGGGCCTGGGGCAGCGGGGGCAGGCATGCACGTGAGGTGCAGGCTGTATTTAGTCTGTGGATACCTGTAACGGGACTCTCGCGCAAGCTGGTGTGCTCTGTGGCTAGAGTTGCAGTTTGCACAATGCGCGCATGGGCACACTTGGTGTGACCTGATCACATGCCCTGTCCGCATGCATGTATGTCAGTTCGAAACCCCGCAGCGGATCCTAGCACAGAGCACTACGGAATACGAAGGAAGGCCGGCCTATGCAAGCACGGCAGTTAGTCGGGTTCGTCATGCCTTGAGACACGGCCCCATCGTGCACCTCGTGCATATGTTGCATTGAACGATGCAAATCATGAAATCACGCGGCTCCAAAGGCTGGCACCGCCCTCCCCTGTGACAAGTCCAGCGACAAAGCATGGGCAACACAGCAAGCTGCAGGCACCTCATGGAGGTGCCGCCTGACGCTGAGGCGGACCCTGCTGCAGCACAGAGGTGGTGGCAGGAATGGTGCTGTCAAGAATGGCGGAGCCAACGCGCTAGGGAGCTTGATGAGCTTGGAGGTGTGCGTCAGAATGGTGCCCGACACTTGGGCGTGAATTGTTAGTTGACATGGCCATTCAGTACGCCCTGTGCCAAAGCCACGCACGGAGCCACAAGAAGCAGACATCGAACGCAGCCCCTGCAGCTTCAGCATCATGATTCTAAGAGGAAAGCAACATTGGAACTGCAAGTGCACTGCAGTCGGGGAACACGGGATGCGAATGGCTGCAGAGTGAATATTTGCAGGGGCAGCGCCATCTTTCAGTCAACACACTAACGATTGCATGGCTGCAACTTTGCATGCTGCTCTCTGGCAGGTCTGGTGAGACGCCCCATCCCCAGGGGCGAATCCTTCTCATGCAAGCTCTCCTTCCTTGGTGATTCAGTGCTCAGCCAAGCGCAAACATGGGAAAAGTAGGTGGGCAATGCGCTGCACTGCGCTGGGCGTGCCATGCCTCAACCGTCTGACGACATGCGCCCATCATGTGTTGCCATGCAGCATGCTGGAGAAGCATAGCAGTGCCAATGGGCGGGCTGCGGTTGTCTATAACACGGATGGCACCGTGCTGCGTGTGCCGGATGCGAAGGGCGCAGCAGGAGCAGCAGGGGTGCCGGAAAACACGCGCGCCCGTGTGGCCGTGCGCTCCAGGTGCGACCACATAAAGACACGTGTGCTGCCTGGGGCCGCGAGTGCAGGCAGTAGCCGGCTGCCGGGTTCGAGGCACATGAGAGCGCCAGGCCACCTGGCCCACACCGCCCAGGTTCTGGAGCACCACTGCACCCAACAAACCGTGGGCACACACAGGTCCATCGCCCCGGACGCAGCGGAGCGCGGACCGCAGCTGCCGCAGCCGCAGCCGCCCCGTGAGCGCACAGGCTGGGACTCGTCCCCTGCGGGTCGCACACGCAATGCGGGGGGGCAACGTTCACTGGCGCAGGCTGCATCAGCCGCGAGGGAGAGCATGAGGGACGCAGCAGATCGAGCTGTGGCTGCGGCAGGTGCGTGTTTCTTGTCTCTCTGTCTATGGATGGACACAGATTAGGCCTCACTTGGGGGAGCCCATGAGCTTGGGGTTGGCCAAGGCCCTGGGAACCTGGAGCGGCATGCAGCAGCCTGCGTTGCTAGTGTGTGCAGCAGGTCACACCCTCAACGTCTTCCCGACACTCATGCGCCTGCCTGATGCTCCAACCCACCATGCACAGACGCCGCGGCTGCAGCGCCCGTGGCCGAGTGGCGTGTGCGCGCGCACTTGGCGCGGCGTCGCGTGCTGCTGGTGGTGCTGACCGTCATCCGGCTGCGCGCGGGGCTGTCGCACCCGACACGGCTGCGGCGCGTGGAGTCCTTCAGCTTTGCCATCCCCCTGCTGCTGCGGGAGGAGGTGGGCAAGTTTGTGGAGGAGGCGCGTGCAGTGGCGGACGCGCGGCTGGCGGCAGAGGCGGCGTACGCAGCGGCGTGTGCGGAGGTGGTGAGGCCTGAGGGTGGCGGGGCGTCTGCCTGAGCAGTGCAGATGCACAACCACCGGGCAGCTCCCCTAGGCTGGTTCTCGCTCCTGATGCCAGCGTGGTGCTGGTGCTGGGCGACGGGGCACAGGGGCTGGGGCCGCGCGGGGTAACGGGCACCAGGCAGCTTCGACATCAACAGCATGCGTGCTGTGTGCGGGGCCGGTGTGGCAGCAGCACCAACCTCGTATCCACAGCTAATTATGCACATGTGCATGCATGCGGTGCCGTGTGGTTGTGGCGCAGGAGGGTGGTGAAGATGGGGAGCGCGGCAGCGGCGGCGCAGCACATGTGTCACACCAGCTGCTGGCCGCTGCTGCAGCCGCACCAGTCACGTGGGGCGCGCCAGCTGCTGAGCTGGCGGAGCTTGTGCAGGAGCCAAGCGGTGCGGGGCTGCATCATCGCAGCAGCAGCAACGGCATCATGCGGCGGGCGTCAGCCAGCGGGCGCTTCAGCAGTAATGGTGCGGCACGCATGGGCTCGCCGCAACGTGCATCAGCGTCTGGCCGGCCGCAGCCGCCACAGCAGCAGCCAGGTGCGGTGCTGTGGCCATCCATGCACAGTGTGCCGGATGGCAGTGATGTTGCACAGCGGCGCGGCCGCACCTCTAAATCCTGTGGGCGCACAAGCACGCTTGGCCATGTCTGCTCCTTGTGGTTGGCACGAAGCTGAGGGGCACATCAAGGCATGTATGTGCGCGCACCGTCTTGCTGTGCCTGTGCTGCCCGCATGCTTGTGACTGTTTTAGCACATGTGTCCCACCCACCCGCAGCACCCCAGCTGCCGGCAGCGCACACAACTACGACGCTGTCGGTGGGCGAGCAGTGGGAGCAGCCGCGGCGAGGGCCTGTGCAGCGCAGTATGTCCAGCCAGCACCGGATACAACAGCAGCAACAGCTGCCGCGTCATGGTGCGTGCTGCGCATGCATGGGCTGTATTTGGCGTTGGGGCGGATGCCTGGTGTGCAACACTAATGGCTGATGAATCCGGTGCACAACGCGCTGCATATGTGGGCGCGGCATTCAGCAAGGGGTGTGCAGCTCATGCCTTTGTCATGACAGTGACGGTCTCCTACGATTGCGCAAACACTTACACGTTGTGTGCATGCATACGTTCAACACTTTGTCTCTTCACAACATAACTGCAGACGACAACCCATCGGCTAGCAGCCGCTTCATGCGCCGCTCATCATCAGATGCAACGCATGCGCTGCCCACTGGCCACGCGGCTGGCACATCAGCCTCACAGCCAGTGTCAGGCATGGCCCCGCGCAACCTGAGCCCCACCTCCTCCTCCCAAACACGCACCTCAGCTCACAGCCAGACCAGCAGGCACGCCTCGCCTGCAGCACCTGCCGCCAACTCCTTGCTCGCACACCCACCACCTGTTGTGCACCTGCAGCAGCCGTCCCCTGCGCCGCCCATGCGCAGGCAGCACAGCGCCAGCACCCCCGGCTACGCAGCTGAGCGTGTTGACGCCCGTGACCTGTACCCAGGGCCAGGCGGCAGCGCACTGTCGGCAGCAGGGGCAGCGGAGGATGGTGCAGCGGGCTCCCCAGGCGCATTGCAGCCCGCCCTCTCCACTTCCCCCGTGTATGACATGGTGCCGCACGCGTTTGTGTCCCCACTGGCGCCCCCCGCACCCATCGTGCCGCGCGCCAGCAACCCCGGCACGCTGGCACCTTTCATCGCGCTGGCGGCCGGCGGCAGCAGCACTGCGCTGGGCGGGGCCTGTCCAGCCGTGCGTCCGCGCTGCGCAGCGGGCTGCGGCTGCGGCTGAGCAACCGGCTGCGCGAGGGTGTGGAGAGCGCGCCCAGCACCATGGAGCCATCCGCAGCAGCCATAGTCACCCCTTCCGCCGCGTCCTCGCCCTCGCTGCTGCCCGCGCTCATTTCACCCGGCTTATCACCGTCTGGCCTTTCGCACGTCGGTGGCGTATCGGCCCCCGCATCGCCCGGCACACTGCAGCTGCCTGCCATTGCTGGTGCGGGCCACAGCTCCCGCTCGTCTGCGCCCCAGGTCACCCTTGGCGTGGTGACCGAGGGCGAGTTTGACGCGCCACAACCACAGCAGCAGCAGCCCCACCGACGCCGGAGTGCAGAAGCGCCCGCTGTGGGGCCTGTAGGGCCGTCCGCGCGGCCGGGCGCCCCCGCCCCAGCCCTGGACACCATCCCCGAGGGCCCCGGCTCACGCCTGGCCACGCCACACGCCCCATTCCCACTGCCACCACATCCACATGCCGATGGTGCGGCACGGGCAAGGGCTGACAGCGACGGGTCGGTGGAGGGCTCGGGTGAGGAAGCCGAGGCCGCACCGCTACCTGGTGACCTGTCATCATCCGCCCTGCCCGCACATGCCCCACCACCCACCAAGCCATCCCTGCCGCACTCTGACTCACTGCCGCGTGGGACCGTCCTCAGGCTGGGGGTGGGTGCAGACGCGCAGCAGCACGCACCCAGCAGGCCCGCGCCACACCCGCCGTCACAGCAGGCGGATGCACGGCCACCCGCGCCTGCGCGCAGCATGGAGAGCCTGAAGCAGCGGGAGGCCGAGGTGAGGATTGCGTGTGTGTGTGGCTCCTCGGTGTGGCTCTCACATGTCAGGGTGTGGGTCCAGGGCTCAACATATGATATCAAGATGTTAGGCCCTCGCAGCAGTATGGATGGGCCAGTCCAGCCAGGTTGTGTGTCCAGTACTGCAAGGTGTGTAGCTGCACTGGCCACAGAGGCATGCAGCTGCTAACATCAGAACGTAGCTTCCGCCCTGCCCCTGGCTGCCTGTCTGGTGGGGTGAAGGCCAGGCGCCTGCTCCTTGACCTTCCAATCACCCCTTGCCCCTCAATCTGATCCACCCCTCGTCCACCCCTGGACCCTTGCTTGCCCCTTGTCCCTCCCTAACCCCCTACCCCTTCCCTGCACCACAGATGCAGCTGCTTCTGCGCTGCTGCTACTAGTGGGCGTCCCAGTGCACATGACACCGACACGCATGCCTCACACGTGTGTGCAGGTGGCGGCCGCTGCAAGCCGCGCACAGAAGGCTGAGCTGATGCTGGGCATGTTTGTGAACCGCGCCAACGCGGCGTGGGTGGAGGGGCAGGCGTGGGGCGCCCCACGTGTGTGGGAGCTGGGGGAGCAGGAGAAGCTGGCAGGTGCGCTGGGGGTAGGGGGTAGGGCTTGAGGGTTTAGAGTTGTTGCGCGTCAGGGTTCAGGGGGGCATAACCAGGGGCTAGGGATTGTGCGGTTCGTGGGGGTGGGAGCAGGGGCATGCCCTCTTAGCGCAGGAGCAGGGGCAGGCGCATCTTGCCATGTGGCATGACCGACCCTCTCAGGCTCACTCATGTGGCAGCACCATCTCATGCGCACGCAGCCACGGGGCGGCTGCGCCCATACCGTGACACCGCGGTGGCCATGGTGCGGCGCGGCGGCGTGGCCGTGGTCATCATGGCGGCTGAGGACGCGCTCGGGCCTGCATCTGGCAGCCCAGGCTCAGCCTCTCCCCCGGGGTTCGCGCATGTGAGCAGCAGTGGCAGCGGGGCGGCCGGCGGTGGCAGCGGCGGCAGTAGTGGGACACCCCGTGACCTGTGGACGGCGGACCCCTATGACGTCATCGCACACGCACGGCCTGGCATTGTGGGTCAGGGCATTGTTGCCATGACAAAGAGATGGCACCTAGCACGCTTGGCTGGCTGCGATCGGCAGCATTGCCCCCAACACTGCTCTGTTGCAAGCCGCTGCATGCTCCATTCGCTGCATTCTGCCTGGCACCATTTCAACTTCAGACCTGACACACGCCAAACTAACCCACCCGCGCCGCGCGCCTTGCCACCCCGCAGCTGCAACACCGCGTCGCTGTGCGAGGCTATAGCATGCAAGGCCGCGCTCTGGCTGCCCTAGTAGCAGCTGCAGCCGACGTTGGGGGCCCCACAGCAGTGGCAGCGCTGCGCGTGGTGCTGTGCTTGTCAGACGACCAGGTGCGTGGCCTGGCCTGCACTTCACATACGCCGCGCAGCACATGTATGCCGCTGCGCAGATGCACTTGTATGCTGCACAAACACAGTGCGCGTGTCACCACTCCCGAACACAGCCCTCACTCCACGGTCCGGATGTCGAAAATTGAGGTTTGGGGCTAGAGCTTGAGCCATCAGGGGTTGGAGTGCAGGGAGTCACGACAGCAACCGCCGCACCTCACCCGCTGCCCTACTGCAGGCCGAGGACGCAAGCCGCGACCTGTGGGAGCACCGCTTCTACGGCCTCACGCGCACCAACGTGCTGCTGCTGGTGCAGCCGCGGCGGCCGCCATACGTGTGGGACGCGGCCGCGCAGCGCTTTGTGGCGCACGCGGGCGC
>QAXD01000206.1:213796-228637 GCA_004335575.1 Haematococcus sp. NG2 | reverse complement strand
CACGGTGCCCAGGAACAGGCGCGCGCCCGCCTGGCCCGACAGCCACACGGGCAGGTCGCCCACCGCGCACAGGTACGCGGCCCACACCCCCAGCGACCCCCACACCGCGACGTGGTGCCACAGGGTCCACGCCTCCGTCACCACCACCACCTGCCCGTGCACCGTCAGCAGCACGCAGCTGAGCAGCGCCACACCCAGCCCCGCGCTGCTCCACACCTGCCCGCCCGCCATCACCGCCCCCGCCCCCGCATGCCCTGACGCCGCCCCCAGCACCAGCCCACACACAATGCCCGCCTGCAGCACCCCCAGCCCCAGCCAGCCCGCGATGGCGGGGAAGCTGAAGTACTCGTTGCGCTGCCCTGCGCACATCACAGAATGCACGTGCAGGCTAAACATGAAAATTTTGGGACGTGCTCAGTGCGGGGCGCATAGCAAGACGGCGGCATCGTGAAAAGGCATGCGACGGTGCACATCTGTGCTGGATACAATCGAGTTTTATCGATGAGCCTGTCGCAGCAGCTCCAGCGCTCAAGGTGCAGCGTGGGGTGACGCTACATGGGGCATGAGGCATGGGCAGTGGTGCAGTGCACACGCAGGAGGCAGGGACTGCCATGAAACAAACCAGGGGCAAGCACCCTGAACGCTAACAGCTGCACTGAATTGCCCAACCTGACGCCCCTGCAGCTTGATACCCCCAGCCTGAAACCCCCAAACCCCAACAAACCCTCGGCCTGGCTGTGCAATCGAGTGCGTGCTAAATCGCCGGGCACACATCAGCTCAACTCAAACAATGAAACCCCGCGCCCTCACCCTGGCCGTACAGCTGCGGGTGAGCCGCTGCAGACACCGCATCCACATCCCGGTCCAGCAACCCCATCTGTGATGCATGGAGGCAGCGCATGCCATGAGAGTTTGCATGCATGACGTGAGAGCTGCGGAGCGCTGATGCTGCATGCACAAGTACAATGTTTGATAGGGCGTTTGGTGGTGGTGCGGCCTGATAAGCTGGAGCGCAAGAAGCGCATGGGTCAATGGTGTGGGGTTGTGGGCTGTGAGATCAGGCAGGGCGCAGCGCACATGACTGACATGAGCAGCACGCAAGCACTCGGCAGCCACATGGTGTGCTTGTCGCATGCCGCTGCAGCATCACAGCTGCAGACTGCGCCCGCCGCCAGCACCCACCACAAGTGGTGTGAGCACGGTGAAGATGACGTTGTACAGCGCCATGGCTGTGTCCTCATACCTGAGGCGTGCAAGCAGTGGTGCGGCCAGAGGTGACATCAGGAGCATGCAAGGTACATTGCAGCTCATGATCGCAGCAACGCCGTTAAGCACAGCATTTGTGGGTTTGGTTGACAGTTGCAGCTGCAGCAAACGTTGTGAAACGTTGTGCATCCTCAAGAGTGAAGGGCTGTGAAGGCAGGGCCAGCAGCCAGGCGCAGACGGCATGCACCAAGGGCGTGGGGCAGAGGTACTGGTGTGGATCATCCTCAGGTTGTTTGATCAGATGTCCAAGGACACACAGTGATATGGAGAAGCATGGTTTGTAGGAGGAGGGAGAACCTTAGCACCCCCGTCCACATGAGGTGCTTTGAAACACGTCCGGCGAGATGCCAACATGTACGTATGCAACACCTCCAGCACCCCCACACTCACAGGTAGGAGCCGGAGAACGCGGCAGTGGCATCATACACAAAAAGGGTGAGCCCAAAGAGCAGGTTCTTGTAGAAGAAGAAGTTGATCATGCGGGTGATGCGCTTGTAGCTCCAGCGGCCGTGCACCATCAGCAAGGGGGTTAAGTAACGGAACTGAGCGATGGCAAAGTCTGCGCTCATCACGGCCTGCATGCCCTCCTGCCCACTGATGCCCACACCGATGTGTGCGGCCTGCGGCACATGGGGCATGAGGTAGCGTACCCATCATGGTCAGTGTGGGCGCACAGATGCTAGCACGCTGTGCTGGCCGACGCCTCACCTCCTGCAGCTTGGACCCAATTTGAGGTGCCAGCTGATGGGCCAGCCGCCCAACGTACCACACCCCAGCCCAGCCGCCCAGCATAACACAACCCAAACGCCACATGCACACCTCAGCCCGGTCCGCACCTGGATCATGCTGACATCGTTGGCGCCATCCCCAATGGCCAGAGTCACGTCGCCATGGCTGCGCACCAGGCTCGTCACCTGCGCCTTCTGTGCTGGGGATACACGGCAGCAGATGACGGATGCACAGCGCAGGCCGACCTGCAGGGCAAGAAACATAGACGTGTGCACAGTGTGAGCTGGTACTAATCCCCAATACTAATCCTCAATCCAAACGCGACCAGGCAGCAGAACTGGAGCCAAAACAGGCTGTGCCTGGGCGTCCTTAGTCACTGGTGTTGTTGCTGATACCGCAGTGGCCGTCCTGGGAGCTGCTGCAAGTAACCCCCCTGCAAGCGCGCACATGCCACCATTACCTGTAGGAACGTGGCGCGCAGCCGGTCCGACAGTGCGTAGCTCAGTGCCTTGCCGTCGATGATCATGCTGTACTGCATCGCGTCCTTGTTCTCCTGCATGCTGGCCAGCACCTGCTTCAGTTGCTCCTCCACCTTCCCATGCGCCAGCTTGGCCACCTGCTCATGCTTGGCCTTGTCGGTGCCTGCCTCTGCCTCAAGCTCATCCAGCTCCTTGGAGTATGCGCTCACGATGAACTGCTGCATCTCCTCCGTGATGAGGCTGCACGCGAAGCCGATGTTGATGGCCGTCTCCATCTTGTCGCCCGTCAGCACCCACAGCCGGATGCCGCCCAGCGCCAGCTGCTTGATGCACGCCGGCACGCCCTCCTGCAGCTTGTCCTCAATCGCGGTGCACCCCAGCAGCCGCAGCCCGCGCTCAATCTCCTCGCTCAGCGCACCCAGCTGCTCGTCGCGGTCCTTGTCCAGGCTGGTCTTGGCCGCCACGTACCGCGCCTGCCATACCGCGTACGTGGCTGGGTCCAGCTCCGTGTACGCCAGGCACAGCGTGCGCAGGCCCGCGCTGCCGTACTCCTCCATGTGCGCCGTGGTCAGCTCTTTCAGGGACGTGTTCTGGGGGTGGCGGTGGTCCAGGCGCTCGTAGATCACGGTGTCGGCGCCCTTGGTGAACACGATGATGCGGCCGGTGTTGTCGCGCACGATGACGCTCATGCGCTTGCGCGTGGAGTTGAACTCCAGGATGTTCAGCACCTCGTACGTCACGTCGCGCACGCCTGCGCCCGTGCGCTCGCGCACGCACACCGCCGTGTTGGTGCGCTTGAAGAAGAAGAAGCCAAACACCTTGGCCGCCACCACCAGGCTCGCCTCGTCCGGCGACTCCGCCTCGTACTTGATCTCCGCCTCCGTCTGTGGCCCGTCGGGGATGACGGTGTGGCACACGGCCAGCAGGCGGAAGAACATCTCAATGATGGGCGCGTCGGGGGAGGACGTCCACGCGCCGTCCATGATGCGCGAGTCGTAAAAGTTGAAGAAGCGCTCCTTGTAGCGCGCGCCAGCAGGGTCGTCCACCGCAGGCAGCGCCAGGCCCTTGCTGCAGGGCGGGTGGGGTTTGCATGGGGCATATGGGCATGTGAGTGTGGAGGGACTGGAGATCAAGCACCAGCAGCAGAGCATCATTCAGGCAAAACAGCACAGGTTGCTGGCGCCCTGTTTGCGTGTGCAGCCCCTGGTGCAGCCATGACATTGGCATCCCCACACCCTGAACCATCCCCTCCCCAGCCCTGCGTGCACTGCAGGCCACTCCACACACACACTGCCCTAGCACACCCTGCACCCTGCCACAGCACGCTAGCTGGCAGTTGGCACCACCAGCAGCCAGTGCAGCACGCACGCCCCACCCACCGTGCCGCGTTGGAGCGCTCAATCTCGGTGTGCCCCGCGCCGTAGCTGACGCCCGCGATGGAGCACTTGAAGAACTCCATCATGTTGCGCGTCAGGGTGCCCGTCTTGTCGCTCAGCACCGTGTTGACCATGCCCAGCTCCTCGTTCAGGTTGGACGTGCGCGCGAGCGCGGGCGTGTCGCTCTCGGCGTGGTACATCTCGCGGTCGCGCGCGATGAACACACCTGCCTGGATCACCTTCACCACCTCAATGGAGACGTAGAGGGAGATGGGGATGAGGTAGCCTGTGGCATGAGCAGCATGGACACACCAGCGCCATTGTGAACGAATGAGTGAGAGCTGGACGGGGGATGAGGTAGCATGGCAGTTGCACATGCACAAGCAGGGGCGCAGTTGAAGGCAGCAAGCACATGGTCCATGTGGCTTGTGATTGTTGGCCAGAAAGGAGTAGCTCAGCATGCTACATTGCGTGTGTGTATGCGGTTCTAGCCAGGACCAGCTCTGGGATCAGCAGCAAGCCCTGCACTCAAGGTATGCAGCTGCACACGTACCGTACAAGATGAAGGAGACGACGAAGGCGATGAGGCCCACACGCGTGCGCGCCCCTGGATCAAAGTCCATGCTGGTGTGGGTGGGGGAGAGGTACCACTGGCTGGGGCCATGTACCGCGACCCAGTTGGAGCAGTACACCGCGGCTGTGACGCACATGGCCGCCAGCAACACGAACATGGCCGTGATGATGGCGTCCACCCGCACCTCCACGCGCGAGCGCTTGGACGGGGGCGCGGTCGCGTTCTGGAACGCGCGCGTGTCGTGGCCCGCGTACACCACCACGCCCCACGCCCACGCCGTGTTGCGCAGCCGGCAGCCGCGCAGCAGCAGGCTGTTGGCAGCCAGGGGCACCACCACCCCTGGGTGGGCCCCAGCGCCGTCATGCGCCGCTGGTCCCATGCTGCCTTGGACAGGGTCCGGCGGGAAGGACAGCGCTCGCAGGGGCTCGCCGGTGGTGTCCCCACCGCCCGCTGCGCCCGTGTCCTTGCGTCCCCGCGCCGCCCCCGCCCCCGCGCCCAGCCCCGCTCCCAGACTCATCACAGCCGCGCTGCCTGCAGGTCCCTGCGCCACCCCCTCCCCCACCGGGCCTTTCCCCACTGCTGGCAGCACACCACCACCGCCACCTGCACCGTCCGGCCCTGCAGCCGCCCAAGCGTGCACCTTCAACGGCACCAGGGGTGTGAGGGGAGGGTCATAACCGCTCCCCTCTTGCTCCTCTAGCTCCAGGTTGCCAGTGAACGCGTACAGCCGTGCAGATGGCGGCTCACAACGCACGACCGCCCGGAAGGCCGCGACCCTGGGCGGCTGCGGCACACCCAGCCCACCAGCCCCGGCCGCGAACAGCGCGTGCGTGGCCTCCACAGCTGCACGCTGCTTCAGGTTGGTCTCCCCATCCAGGTTCACGGTTTCCACGTATGCAGACCCGCCCTCAGCCGAACTGCCCAGCAGCAGCAAGTCGGCCGGCACCTGCTCATCCTTGACCAGCCTGCACGTGGTTGTGATGGACGGCATGTGACTGTGCCGTGCCTTTGCTTCCTGCGACCTCGTTTGCTTTTCCCTCCTGCTCCCCCGCTCAGCCCACCCCCCGGCCTGCCTCACCGCAGCACGTCGCCCACACGCACGTCCGCCCACCGCCGCGCCACCAGCACCCCGCTGCCTGGGTCCAGCACGTTGACGGGGCGCGCGTTGACCTCCACGTCGCTGCGCCGCCGACGCACATCCTCCACGCCCTCCTTCACCAGCGACACCTGCGTCGCGGACACAACCACGCAAGTCCTTGCCCATGCTGATTTTCGGGACCTGAACTGTACAATGAGATTGTGCAGCTGAGGATGAAGGGTATGAGGGTTGGTGCCTCAATGGACAGGACGAAGTGCAGTGAGGTGTGACCAGGACGAGGGGAGGAGGAGGCGACATGTGTGACATGGCGGACGGCCATGGCGTGCAGTGGGAGAGCAAGTGTGTGGCAGGCCAGGAGGTGGTGCAGCGCCACTGAACCAATGACCACAACAGCACACAGATCAGTCTCAGCCGTACTAACCCACCCAACCACTTGCACCAGCTCCCAGCAGACCTGCCTTCATGTAAACCCTGAACTTGTAACCCTATGTGCTGAGCCCAGAACGCTGCAGTCCCAACTCTGGACCATGCAAAGTTCTCCCACAATTCCCCAGCATGCTGGGAGATCAATGCCAGATCACCTGTGTACAGCGTGCTCCCCACTCCTGATGAATCCACACCCCTGCCGTCCCCCCACACTCTGTCCCTCACACACCCTCACCCCCAGGATGATGAGCAGTGGCGTCCATGTGGTCCACGGCCTCACAGGTGAGAAGGGTGTGAGAGACAGCGCGGCCACAAGTGTGAAGTACAGGTTGGCCACACGGCGGTACTGCGGCCACGCATGCACACAGCATGTGTTGGGGCTGCAGAGATTGCTTATCGTGTGTGCGTCTCACCAGCTGCACATGGGGCAGGCAGGCGAGCGTTCAGCATGCGTGGCATGACAGCTTTCCTTCCCCGGGGTGAATGAGCTGGGTTTGCACCAGGCTGTACACGGACAGTTGCATGCAGGCTGCAAGCAGCGTGTGCAGCATGCATGGGTTCTGGGCGCCACCGAGCAGCACATACGCTGGCGGTGCAGCCTGATGCACATGACTCTTGCACAGCGCACACGTGACAGCTGGCGTGTGCATGCTGTGCATGGCACGTTGTGCATGGTTGATTCCACATCCTGCTCCCACCCAGTACGCCTTGATACAATCAGCATGCGTGCGCACCTGCTCAAACAAGGCCTTTGGCAGAAAGGTAAGCAGTGTGTACTTGGTCGTCCTGGTTGCATTGTGGCAGTACCCTGAATGCCTTTGCCCAGCGTGACCATCATTCACGTAAACAATGCGTGTTTCCGCTTGGACCTGGTGCCCTCCGAGCCGCAGGTGAATCATGACACTGCTTAGGCTATCAACGATAAGTTTGCCGCCCTGACCATCCTATCGTTTTATGACGTTGAGGATTGATCCGCAGCGACACTATTCTCCACTTGTGCGTGCATAAGCATGTTAATAAGCCTTCACAGCTGGTCTTCATGTTGAAAAACAACTCAAATAATGATTATGGAAGCGCATTCAAAAAGCTGATAGAAGTCAAAGAGGCATGAATGGTCTGTGAAAGAGTTCAAAGCGTACGCATGAATATAAAAACACTGAAGCAACCTGAAATGAAAGTGCGGACGAAGTCAAGAGGCCACAAACCATGACCGTTTCACAACCACCTTGTTAGGGTCTTACTGAACCCTGCACGGCACAATCCACAGGTACATTGTTGGCGACGAGCGTGCTGCTTCTCCCCTTCAGTGATCAGCCACTTGCGACAGGGACCTGCTGTGGCGCTGTGGTGGGAACGGAGTTGTAGCACTGTGCAGGAAGAATTGGAGCAGCATTCCAACTTTCAACAAAGCCTCTCAGCACCATTCCTAGCCCCATGTGTTTTTCTTGTCAGAGCTCCCAGCAATCTAACAAGCTGGCTGGGTGCATCAAATTTAACTGTCATCAAGTTTCTTCGAGCCGCCAAGCAAGCTTACCCGTTTCATAAACCCTACCAAAATGCTAGGGCCCACGGAAACTGAACATGGCAGCCCATAAATCTGAAAAGATTCTGGCTTGTGCTAGTGAGAGCCCCCACAGTAACCTGGAGCCGGATCCCCGGTGCACTGGCCGGTCGTGAACCAGGTCGCTGTCACCGGGGAAGGAATGCAGCAGAGTGCAGCAGATGATTGGACGGCACAGCTGCTACAAGGGCTGCAGAGTCTGGACGACGTGCTTACAACCAATGTCCCGGTTGTGGCGAGGACCATCAGCACAGTAGCGAGTCATGGAGGGATCAAGACCCAGGTTTCCAGCACCGGGGCTCCATCTGCGATCATGGGGGGGCCCCCTTCTCTTGGATTACAGGGGAGCATGCAGCTGCCTGGCACATGTGCAGCCCCAACAGCCTCAAAGCGCACGCGCAGCAGCAGCAAGGCTTCCCATGCAGCAACCGGGGCTCCAGCAACAGGCATTAAGGAACAGGTGGGGCGTGCGCAATGCATGCTGCCTGCATTGCACATGTTAAGCATGACGCATGATGTACATCGCCACTTGGTCACCTGCATTAAGCAGCAGCTACTGTGTGCAGCTGGTTGAGATTCTGCCCGCCCGATGCAACCCGCAGATCAGCGGTCTGGAGGCACAAGTTGCAGCCAAACTGGCGGAGCTGACCCTGTTGCAGGAGCAGAACAGTGCGTGATGCGCAGGGTGGCCAACTGTTCAGCACATGCATGTGCATGCTGCGTAGGTGCATGCTGTGAATGCATGGCACATTGCCATGTTCACATGCAGGGCTCAAGATGCATGCACCCCTGTACAGTGTGGCGTGTGGGTTGGCGTGGGGTCTCATGCTTGCTGCATCATTAGCTGTGCCCATGCATGGATGCATGCAACTCCACCCCTGGGCGCCACCTGCCGCCCTCACTCCCTGGCACACACACACGCTGCCTCACGTGCACTGCCATGCACACAGCACGGCTGAAGGAGCGCAGCCGCATGCTGGAGGTGGTCATCCAGGCGCGCGACGAGCAGGTGGAGCGGTTGAAGCGGCTGCGCGTGCAGCTGGCGGCCGCCATGGCTGCCAGCCCCATCCCCAGCCCCTCCAACAGCAGCGGGGAGGGTGCACAGGGCACAGTGGGGCCTGAGGCTGGCGCCGCGCGGCTGGCAGGCATCATGCTCAACGGCTGGGGCGGTGGCGGCGCCTCAGGTGCGCACGCCTGCATCACCTGGCCCGCTGTGCCTGCGCGTTGTGTTTTGGCATGTGGTGCACTACTGCACCGAGCATGCCGTGTTCTGCACCCTGTCGATAAGTGTGGGCGCGCATATGCACGTCTCGCGTAAAGGGCCCGCGTGCCCCCTGTCAATGGACCAGGAATGCACCCGCACGCCTGCATGCGTGCCGCAGGCAGCAGCGGGGGCGACCCCGACGTGGGCCCCGCGCTGCGCCCCGTGGACCTGCGTGCGCTCATGTCGTACCAGGCCGCGGGCATTGACCAGCTGGTGGCGGCGTACAAGGAGGTGGTGGCGGTGCTGAGTGCGGAGCTCGTGCGCGGGGAGCACGGCCGGCTGCACGTCCTGGTGCGCGGGCTGTAGGTGTTCCGCTGCCATGTGCCTTGCCTGCACACTGGTGTTGCGCAGTCAGTGGCGCGCGGCAGCTTGCTGGGCTCGTGCGCTCACTGGGGCCATGGGTGTCATGTGCCTACTGCGTAGTGCTGCGCTGCTGTCCGAGCACCCTTGCCAGTCTGCTGCTGCTACTACTGCTCCCCTGCTGTCACAGCTACGTGCCAATCTGCTGCGGCATCTGGTGAGTGTTCCATGTGTGGTGCTGTGTGTTTGACGTGGCCCACCACTGCCGCCTGCACCACAGATGACCAATCTCCGTGACTTCACACGGCACATGGCCCTGCTGAGCAACAAGCTGCAGCTCATGGTGGCGCGCGACGTGACAGCGGTGCGTGTGTTGGGGTGGTAGGACTAGGGAGGGCCAGGTGCAAGCAGCTGCACGCACCCCAGGCCACTTGGGGAGGTGCCTGATGGGGCTCCACAGCATCCACATGGCTCACCTTGTACTGCTGGGGTGTAACGGATCTTGCTAGGCACCTACCTCGCTCCACTCCACGTGCTACAGCTGCATGAGCCGCAGAGAAGCTAGCCGCATGAGGCTCGGCCCATATTCATTTACGCGCCTCACATCATGGCTGAGATCGGGCTGCATGCATACATGTATGTGTTTCTCTGGGTCCAGCATGCGCGTGGTGCTCTGTGCCTGGTCTGCAGGCCGAGCCCGCTCCCACCCCAGAGCTTGCACCACCTGCGCTGCCCGCTGCCGCTGCACGCTCTGGATCGTCCGAGCTTCCGCTGCCGCTGCCGCTGCCCCTGGCCGCCTCCCCTTTTGCGGACGCTGTGGCTGTGGGGGGTGGCCTGTCAGCTGCACGGCCTGTCTCCAGCGAGCTATCGCAGCAGTGCGCAGCTGCGGCGCAGCGGCCCGGGCAGCAGGCACAGACCCAGGGCCAGGGCCCAGCACCCTCCCATGGCCAGGGCAGTGGCACATGGGCGGGCATGAGTGATGACATCGGCACGCCACCACTCAACCTCATGAGCATGGGCTCGAATGAGCTGCTGGGGGAGTTTGCGTCCACACCTGAACTCCCCGCCCTGTCCCCAGGCCCGGCAGTGTCACCGGAGGCCGCACCCATGCCACACCCTCTGCACGGCGGGGGCGGCAGCGGCAGCTCGCAGGGTGCTGGTGCTCAGGGAGGGTTGCCGTTGGTGCAGCAGCCCAGCCTAGGGACTGTGGGCAACATGGCGCTGGTGACTGCAGGCTCTGGGGGGTTGGCTGCCACCCCCGGGGCAGGCCAGCTGCAGCAGCACCAATCCTCTCATCCGCCAGCGGCCCCGCGCGCCTCAGGCACCGGCAGCGCACTGGTCAGCGGTGCGGCCGGGGGCGAGGCAGCCACGACAGCCACGCTGCTGAGCCCTGAGCAGATGTCGGCGCACTGGGCGGGTGTTGTGGCCGCGCTCAACCTCACGCCGCAGCAGCGGCGTGACGCATGGTGAGTGGGCAGGGTGCTTGGGTGACTCAGTGCTGGAAGTGTTTGGTGCACGGGCAGCTGCGCGTCGATGCTTGGTGGGCTGCGCTCTGTAGCCTTTGATAAGCGCTGGGCTGGTGATACCTCACACGCCTGTTGCGCTCAGCACTGAGGACAGGCTCATGAGTGCAGCTTGCTTGTCAACAGATCCCCTGGATGCTGCAGCTCCTTACTGCACTGTGCACAACTGCTACCGTTGCCTAGTGCGCATGGGCGCAAGTGTCAAGAGCCTGCTTGCATGCAACATGCTTGAATACATGTCGAGGCCTGCTGAGCTGCCCCACAGCACAGCTACCCACGCAGCATCCATGCACACATGTGGCTGTGGTTTTGGCATATATGGCATGCGGCTCACACTGCATCCATGCGCATCATGCGGTCGTGCGCAGCCTGCTGAACGAGCTGCACCAGGGGTGGGCCGCGCGCATCGTGGAGGAGCGTGCACGGCTGTCGGCGACGCTGGGGGAGCTGCTGGCGTCCAATAAGTATGGCGCGGTGTACAGCGAGGCGCTGGCGGAGGGCATGACCGGTGGGTGCTGTCCCCGCAGCTTGTTGTGTGTTGTGGGCTCCAAGCAATTGCATCCCACAGCTGTGCGGTGCTGGGTAACGAATGCTGGCGCGCTGTTTCAACCATGTCAGCGTGGAGGGTGTTGCATCTGAGCCAGCACAACAGATGCGCGTGCATGCTGAGCTGCCAGAGCGGCGCTGCGGTCCACTCACTGCAGCAGTGATGCAGCGGCCATGCTGGCTGAAACCAACACATACGTGTGACTGCTTGATGCCATGCAGAAGCTCAGATCTTGGACCGTATGCAGGTGAGAGCTTCATGCAGCGCGCTGGCTTGCGGCCGGTTGTGGGCGTGTTGTGCAGCACCTGCAGTGTCACATGGGATGGCCAGCTATGCCGTGTGCCTGGCCCGCTGCGTGTGCTTGTTGTGCAACTGCGTGTGCTGCTGGGTGTTGCACACTGCAGAAGAACGTACAAGGCCACCATACGCTGCTGATGCTCGTTGGTGAGGTGGTCACGTACCGCATTTTGACGCTGGAGCAGTACGCACGGGTGAGTGCACATGGACAGGGCCACTGAGCATGTTGTGCTATGACTGTGTGAGTGAGCAGGCATACTGCCAGCACGAGTGCAAGCGTGCTCAATACACCATGGCGTTTTCGTGCACCTGCTGCCACAATGCAGGTAATCATCCACAGCTGGCCCATCATCCCAGACGCTATTGGCATCTTGCATGCAATTGTGGCGACCACACCAGCACAAGCTGCGCCGGCACTGCCTGCCGCTGCACCCAAGTGATTGGCCCACTGCATGAGAACTTGATTCATTCTTGTGTACAGATGATGGTGAGAGTCCATCCAGTCTTGAGCTGCTGCCAATTGCCTGGCGGAGCGGACCATGCAAGCTGATAAAAACGTGCACAACATTACAGCGACTAAACAAGCTGACTGGTGTAAGCTGCGCTAATACTGAACAGTTTTAGCATGCCTATTCTCCGGGCTGGGGCATAAGCGACGATGAGACTCTCACAGATTAGCCCCAGTTGGACTTGATGCTCTTGCTATGAAAGCTTCAAAATATTGGCGTTGTACGCTGTCCTCTGCATTATGGAGCCCACGACAGTGGTGACTGCAGGAACAGTCAACCCTTGCCAATGTAATCAAAGCTGCTGCAGCTGTCGGCGCTGAGTTAATGCTGTAGCTCTCACCGCTGGCACAGGGCAGTTCGGAATCATGGCCACCAAGGGTCGACCCAAGTGGTGCTGTGGGGGCAGCGGGCAGACGGAGGATGAGCTGCGAATGGTTTACATTAACCGTGGGCAGGAGCACCAGGAATATATGGGGAACAAGACCAGGTAATGCTCAGGGGAGCGTGCACCTTATTACGTTGAAATAGATGCCTCGGCATTCGCTGTGGTAATTTTGCCCAATTTTACCAGCGATCTGTCCGCGTACTACCCCTTGACCCATGCATTTCTTCCAATGCAGGACCACCAAGTACACGCTCATCACCTTCTTCCCAAAGGCTCTTTTTGAGCAGGTGGGTGTCAGCATAAGCAGTGCAACTTCTCATCAGCATGCACGCTCGAGCATGGCTGGAATCATGTCTGTGTCATGCTGCCCTTGCATGCAAGCTGTTTGCGCGAGCGCGCATGGGGCACTGCACCATTTGCGGTGCCTGCTGATCCTTGCCGCAAGCTGTCTGCAGCCATCATAAGCCGGGTTGGCCATTCCTGCGCTGCTCATGCAGTACCGGCGCGTTGCCAACATCTACTTCACGCTGGTGGCTGCGCTATCACTCACAGAATTCAGTCCTGTCAGGTGGGTGCTGCCAGATGGCACAGTGCACCGTGCATGCACAGCAGCTTGCTTCTTGTTTCTGTGTGTTTGAGGGCAACCCGTTTATTGATGTGTATGTGCATGCGCATGCACCTGCCTGTCCATCCATGCAGACCCTGGACGACATGGACGCCCTTGGTCATCGTGCTGGGTGTCGCGATGGTCAAGGAGGCCATCGAGGATTACAAGCGCTACAAGGCGGACAAGGAGGTGAACAACCGGCCCGTGGATGTGATGGACCCGGCGACGAAGCAGTTTGTGAGCAAGCGCTGGATGGACGTGGCCGTGGGCGACGTGATCATTGTGAAGGAGGACGAGTTCTTCGCTGCGGACGTTCTGTTCCTCACGGCCGAGAATGAGGAGGGCACGTGTTATGTGGAGACCATGAACCTGGACGGTGAAACCAACCTGAAAATCAAGAAGGCCCTAGATCAGACCAAGGACTACAAGCATGATACACTGGGACAGTTTAACAGCGCCAGGGTTGAGTGTGAGGGGCCCAATGCCAAGCTGTACCAGTTCAAGGGCAACCTGCTGCTGGACACGGACCCCATCCCCATCAACCCTGCGGCCGTCATCCTGCGCGGCTGCAAGCTGCGCAACACGCACCGTGTGTATGGTGCAGTGATATATGCAGGCAAGTGTTGAGGGCGCCGTGCACTGCGCGCTGGCAGCATCACATTTGGGGGCAGATGCAGCATAGCTGATGTCGACGCTCATGCGGCTGCTGCAGCTCTGGGGCTGTGCGCACAATGGCAGAAGCCACTCCAAAACCACAGTACATGCCACTGTGCTGAGCTTACATGCGCGCCTCCCACCTGCCAATCCACTCTCAAGCAGGTCACGAGAGCAAGATCTTCAAGAACTCGACGGTAACACCCTCCAAGCGCAGCACAGTCGAACGCATCGTGGACAAGGTCATCATCTTCATGTTCAGCCTGCTGTTCTCGATGTGCATGTGCGGCTGCGTGTACTTCGCGTTCTGGACGGGCCGCCAGTTTCCCAAGGCTTGGTACCTAGACCCTTCAGCCACCAGTGTGCAGTACGACCCTGACCGGCCTGTGGTCGCGGCTGTCACCAATTTCATCACCGTGTTCATCCTATATGGTGCGCTTTTGTAGGGCCAGCGGTTGCAGTTCCATGAGTGCTCACAGTGTGCTGTATGTGCTTTTCAGCAACATGCAGTTTGTTTGATGCTGCTATGGCTGCAGCTCTCACCTCACGGGTTATTGCGGTGCGCGGTCCATGCCATTCACCACAGGCTACCTCATCCCCATCTCACTGTACGTGTCAATGGAGATGGTGAAGATCTGCCAGTCCATGGTGTTCATCGCGCGCGACCGCGAGATGTACCACGCCGAGAGCGACACGCCCGCGCTCGCTCGCACGTCCAACCTGAACGAGGAGCTGGGCATGGTCAATACGGTGCTGAGCGACAAGACGGGCACCCTGACGCGCAACATGATGGAGTTCTTCAAGTGCTCCATCGCGGGCGTCAGCTACGGCGCGGGGCACACCGAGATTGAGCGCTCCAACGCGGCACGGTGGGTGGGGCGTGCGTGCTGCACTGGCTGCTGGTGGTGCCAACTGCCAGCTAGCGTGCTGTGGCAGGGTGCAGGGTGTGCTAGGGCAGTGTGTGTGTGGAGTGGCCTGCAGTGCACGCAGGGCTGGGGAGGGGATGGTTCAGGGTGTGGGGATGCCAATGTCATGGCTGCAACATGGCTGCACCAGGGGCTGCACACGCAAACTGGGCGCCAGCTGCCTGCGCTGTTTTGCCTGAATGATGCTCTGCTGCTGGTGCTTGAGCTCCAGTCCCTCCACACTCACATGCCCATATGCCCCATGCAAACCCCACCTGCCCTGCAGCAAGGGCCTGGCGCTGCCTGCGGTGGACGACCCTGCTGGCGCGCGCTACAAGGA
>QAXD01000206.1:190830-212204 GCA_004335575.1 Haematococcus sp. NG2 | reverse complement strand
GTTACTTAACCCCCTTGCTGATGGTGCACGGCCGCTGGAGCTACAAGCGCATCACCCGTATGATCAACTTCTTCTTCTACAAGAACCTGCTCTTTGGTACCACCATCTTCACCTTCAACGCGTTTGCGGCATTCAGTGGGCAGTACCTGTGAGTGCGGCTGTGTTGTATATGTGCCCTACATGCCCGCTGGCCCAAGTGGCTGGTGCACATGAGATGCCAGCGGATGCACCAAGCCCAGGCATGCATGCATCGTATCTGCGCAGCTGCATGCGGCCAAGCTGCTGCTTGCACATGCCCTGTCTGACCCCCACATCTGGCCACCTGTGATGTCACAACACTATCACAGCTGCTCACTTCACATGCACGAAACCAATCCCACACCGCATCCATGCCCACACCACATACGCCACCTGCTGCCCCGCAGCTACAACGACTTTTACATGACGCTGTTCAACGTCATCTTCACCGCGCTCACGCCCATCATCATCGGCATCTTTGACCGCGACGTGGACCGCGAGAACTCGCTCAAGTACCCCATGCTGTACAAGCAGGGCCAGCGCAACACATATTTCAGCTTCTGGCCCATCTGCGGCTGGCTGCTGTCCGCTGTTTACCAGGCGGCGGTGATCATGGTGTTCGTGCTGGTGGGCTGCCGCTCCATCTATGTACCGCGCTCCATGGGCATGCCGTACACGATGTGGGAGACGGGCGTGCTCATGTTCTCCGCGCTCATCGTCACGGTGCACATGCAAGTCGTGCAGATTGAGGAGCAGTGGACGTGGCTGCACCACCTTGCCATTTGGCTGTCGCAAGGTGCGGGGGAGCGGTGTGGTGGCAACACAACCACATTGTTTTTGTGTGCGTGCGCGCGTGCGATGGGAGCAAGGGTGGGACAGGGCGCATGCCGCAGGGTTCAGGGTGTCAGGCAGAGGGCCGCGCTGACCAAAACTTTGACAACACAGGGGGTGGTAATGACTAATGAGAACTGGTACAGCATGCAACTAGCAGCACTGGGTGGTTGCCAAATGTACAACTGAGGCCTGTCTGCGCTTTTGGGGTGATGGCCTGTCTCCTTGCATCTTCAGGGTCGAGGCTGTCAGCAGGGCTTGCCTTGAGCCACTGCTGTCACGCTGTCCCCTCACGCGCATGTGCCACCATTGAAACCCATGTCATGTGGCCACCCTCCCCAAACCTTTCCGCACAGCCTGCCCATATGCACCCGACCCAGACACTGCAGCTGCATCATGGAAGGTATCAAGTCAGATTTTGCAGGCACTTATATATGCACCGCACGCATTTCTCGCAGCTGTCTGGTGGTTCTACCTGCTGGCGTACGGCGCCTTTCCTCTGTCCCTCTCCTCTGACCTCTACTACCTGTTTGTCGGCATTGTGGCGCGCAACCCCCAGTACTGGCTGTACTTGCTGCTCATCCCCTGCGCCTGCCAGCTGCCCGACTTCTTCTGGCGCAACATGCGCAGGTGCGATGATGCGGCAGGGGTGGCTGCTTGCATTTCTCCAAGGCCAGTGGTCATCATGTGCAGTGCTACCACATATCCTGTGCATTGTGTACACCCATACCCTGCTTCTCACCTGCTGAGCACAGGTGGCACAGGCCACACCATTATCAGTGTAGCCGACTCAGGGTGCAGGCAGCGTGGCAAAGCAGCTTGCTGCCGCTGCATTGTTCAGGGTGCAGGGTGCGGTGACTGTCCGCAAACGTTGCAGGGTGCAGGGGGGTTGGTATGCGGCACAACGGCAGCACACACAGTCACACACACATGGGGCGCGCGCCACACCACCAATGCATCATGCACCCCCAAACTTCAAGCGTGCTTCAACACTGTGCCACAACCTCTTGTGCGCTGCCCTTTGATCACAGGTGGCTGGCGCCCGACGATCACCACGTTGTGCAGGAGATCCAGCTGAAGCAGCGGCATGCACGGCGGCGGGCCAGGGCAGCAGCAGGCAGTGCTGACGGCAGCACCACTGACGGCACGGCATCCGCCAACGGTGCAGCAAGCAACGGTGTGGGATCCAACGCCGTGGTGCTTGGCATCTTTGACAAGCGTAACCGCAACACAGGGTTTGTGCCACCATACGACGCCAAGAGCCACTTCTACCGCTTCATAGCCAACTCAGCCAACCGGCTGCGCAGCGGCGGGAACAAGAGTGACCAGGGGCTGCAGACCAGCGCGCGTAACCCTGTGCTCGCACACCTGGACGCGGAGATGGTGACCAACAACCCAATGCGCGCAAACCAGCGTGTGGCACCTGCCAGG
This sequence comes from Haematococcus sp. NG2, assembly GCA_004335575.1. NCBI lineage: Eukaryota > Viridiplantae > Chlorophyta > Chlorophyceae > Chlamydomonadales > Haematococcaceae > Haematococcus > Haematococcus sp. NG2. The sequence goes on along the minus strand of QAXD01000206.1, from coordinate 209,924 downwards.
TGGGGGCTGTGTGCGTGAGGGGAGGGCGGGGAGAGTGGTGTGGGTGTGGGTGTGTAGAGGAGGGGGGAGGGGGGCGTGATGCCAGCACCATGTCAACACTGACAGATGCTTGACTGCCAGCTGACAAACACCTTGACCTGCCCACATACCATGCATCCTGTCATACAATGCCGAATGCGTGCAGGGTCAATGGTGGGTCAGGCAGCAGTGGCGCCCCCAGCGGTGCGATTGCGGAAGGCAGTACCAGCGCCATGAACGCGCATGACGCGGCCATGCTGGCTACATATACGAGCGCACTGCGGTAGCTTGCTGGTGGGCTAGGTGCGCGGCAAAGATGGGCGAGGCAGGTGGATGCCCCGCCCCCGCCCCAGCTGGAGGGCTGGCAGAGAGGTATGGAATAGGTAGGATGATCACAGTGGGACAAGGAAGGCAATTGAACGTGGATGAGTAAGTGGGCTGCAGTTTGGGGGTTTTGGGGGGGGGGGGGTTAGTGATCCTTCAGTGGCACACTCGTGATAGAGGCATACATCACATGCCCTTGCCGATGCCACCATTCACAGCTCAGTAAAACCGACACATCAGCCTTGAATGTCAGTGATGTACAATTGTGCGTATGGCTCGGCTGGGGTGTCCGGATGCAGGCATGACACTGGGCACATGCACTGGCATGTAACAAACATCTTAGTGTCAGCTGTTGGTAATGTTTGCTGCCTTAGGTCCTTTTGGCTGCCATTTTGTATGCGGCTGGCAGCCACGTCCATGTGCCCCTGGGCTTCTTCTGTTGTTTGCTTTCTTGCCGTCTGGACTCGCATCGGCTGTGGACCTCAAGGCCCTTGCGTATACACTGATACTCACACACTTGCTGCAACCAGTTGCACACTTGCAACCGGCACGCTGCAACCAGCTGCACACTTGCAACCAGCACGCTATGACCCTTACTGCTAGGTGCACACATGAACCGGTGGCAAGTTGCTCAAATGCCAGCTGTGGCAGTGATGTGCCGCACAGCACAACACTGCAGCCGCTGATGGGTGGCGGCAATGACGCACCCGCTGATTCCCGCCTTTGGCAGGGTACCCAACTTCCAGCAATACCCACCATGGCCTGACAGACGGTGGCAACGGTGCGGGGACGGTGCATACAGGGGTAAATTGCCATCGATGGGGATACAGGAGTTGGCCACCGGCTGGTCTGCCAACGAGGCGGTCGAAATGCCATGAGGTTGCTTGGTACCATGTACAGGTGCACCATGCATGCAAGACATGCTGATATGCCACGTGTTGCTTGCATGCTCAGTCGCCCCCCCCCCCCCCCCCCCCCCTCAACACGAGCACACAACAGGTCCCTGCTGCTGGTTCCTGCTGCTGGCAGACCAATTGCATGGCACTAGCATGTGCGCGGTCAGACAGCATGCCAATGCCCTCTTCGTATCCCACCATACCCCTTCATGTTCCACCATGCTGCACTGCTGCTCGATCAGATTTTGGGCACCCGACACGCATTTCCCTTACTCTGAAGGGTGCGAGCAGGTGACTAGTATCTGGTAGAAGACCTCGTGGACACGCAAATGCACCTCTCATTAGTCGATAACGTCAATGGCGCACGGTTGGGTAACTGCGCGAAGGTCCCGCCCAGTGACGGGCCGTGACCCGCATCACATTCAAACACTCCATGGCCATATGATTCAAACAGTTTAAGCAGCTAGCTGCAGGCTGATTGTGATTGTCTGTGCGGCCAACATTTGCATTTATCATTATTCCAACCTGAATTCATGCTCGTCAGCCAAGTACGCACTGCGACTTGAGAAGCGTGGGTGCGCTTCAGAAATGCTGCAGTCTCAGGTCTGAAGTGGCGCGGTCCCTGCTTGGTCTGCGAAGGTGCGTGCGTGCGTAGCTCGCCGCCATTCGCTTTCCTTCCAGCCATTGCTGAGTGCCGCGCTGCTTGCTAAAGATTGATGCATATACCACCGTGTACGTTCGCTGAGTCGGGTCGGCGATGCCAGACGGACTTGCATGGCAGCTGCATGTGTTGACATGCGCTGTGCGTCTGCCTGCGTGTGGCCTGCAGCAGAGTGGATGATCGTTGCAGAGGAGGCGCACGCTTAGTTCAGACTTCAGCTTAGAGAACAACATGCCTGGCTCCGTTGCGGGCAGCCAGATTTCCTCTCTGGCCAGCGAGGGCTCGGGTAACAAGTGCGCATTTTACCACGCTAAACAGCAGGACTACAGTGTAGAGGGCTTGTGCTGTACAACATGCGAAGTCCTATGCATATGCATACTGTGACACGCTCTTATACCTAGCATGCCCTGATGCACCGCAGGGTTTCATTGTTGCGGCCAGGGAATGAAGGTAGCTGGTGCACTTCATCTGTGGCAGCTCTGAGTACCCCACGAATGCACTCTTGAGCTGCACGTACCTCACTGTTGTATAGTGACCTGCGTGCACTGTTGGTGTTCAATGTGCCAATCCAATGAAGACCGTGCATTGGATATACCATTCACAGATACCATCTGACTAATCATACGCAGATGACCTGCTGGATGAGCGCGCGTTGTCCACTGGTGTCATGGGCGTCATGTACACGGTGTGCAAGGAGAAGGCTACATATGGCTGGCTGTTCATTTTCTTCCGCCTGTTTATGGACTGGTGGCAGCTTTGGCTGCTTGTGGTCAATGCATACTGGTACGACATCGATGACACACAGCTGTGGTGGCGTGTCGTCAACTTCATTCAACTCAACCAGTTCATGTCTGCACGCGGCTACGATTTCTTCCTCGCCTGCTTCTATGTCCTGTTCATCGGCCTGATTGTGTCCGTGGTCATCAGTCTCTGGGTGGGCTGGTCTTTCCACAACAACCGCTTCGACCATGTGTGGCCCATCGTGTTCCTGCGCTGGTTTGCCAAGATCTTTTACCAAGTGCTCGACATCATGTCTATGAGCCTCTTCTTGATGGCTCTGGACTGCTCCTACTTTGGCCGCCCCAAGGAAGAGATTGGCTACAACCAGGAGTTCTCAGACGTGTACTGCTGGCAGATGCCCCACCTCATCCATGCAATCGTTGCTGTTGGCGCGGTGGTTGCACTCGTCATCTTGGCTGGGGCGTTCAGCGTGGGTGAGATGGAGTTGAACTTCACCACGCGCAATCAGCTGGCCATTATGCACACCTGGTAAGCCCTGGCATGATCTTGATGGACTAAAAGCATGTCAGTAGCTTTGTTGACCCTTGAACACCTCGTTAGCGCCTCATGGGGTGCTGATTACTGGTGCCATGCCTGCACAGGGTTGAGCTGGAAACGTTCATCCTGCGCGTGCTTATGACTTTTGTGTCTGTGTTTGTGGTGTCCATCAAGTGGCAATCAGTCGTTCAGCTGGTGCTCGCATGGCGGCTGGCGGCCATCATGTGGTACTGGCAGCCTCAAGTCGTAGGCTGGGTCAACCACGTGCGCACTGGCATGTACACCTCAGTGGCGTGGTGCTGCGTGCTATTCGTTGTGCGGGCATTCAGCCTGGGTAAGTGGCATGGTGGGCCCCCCACAGCCATTGTGCGCTCACCACACACGTGCCATCACTCCATATTCAAGATCCCATCGCTGCCTGTTGATGCTGCCCAAGAGCCTTGTACACTGCTGGCTCGAGATTGAAATGAACGCTGCAACAGTGTCCCCTTGGGATCTTCAAAGTGCTGCAACTTGGGTCTATACTGCATTGGCACATGTCTGTCACTTGGAGGGACGGAAACTGCTGGCAACAGATGTGCCAGGATGAAACAAGCAGTGGGCGTGGCGCCAAGCAACAAGCTTCTGGGACTTACATTGCATGTCATGCGATGCAGCTTGACCCCAGCATCCAGCTTGCAAGAGTGCTCCCCTGCTCATCATGTGCTCCTGTAGGTGTCAAAGACACTTCAGATGACCAGGCCGTGCAAGATCAGGCAACTACCTTGACCCTGGTTTTGTGGGTCACTTTTGTACCGGCTGGCATGCTGGGCGCAATTGCATCCTGGTTCCGCCTAAAGTACTTTGAAGAGACCGTGCTTGGGCGTTTCAAGTGCGTGCCAGGACCAGTGATCGTAGTTTGCATGGGTTGCACTTTACATTTTTCAAATCATGTAGCATCGTCCCTGCCCTGCATAATACTACTTGAATGGTTGCAGCGGTTTTGACCAGGCTGCTTGTTTCCTAACCTGTGCTGCTGGAACAACTTACACACTGGTTGCAGATCTGCCAGTCCTGACATGAAGCCGTCCAAGGTTTACAAGTTTACAGACAGCCGGGAGGTTGAGGTGCTGGTACGATGCTGCAGGCGCTGGATTGATGACGATACCCTGGACCCTGCAGGTGTCAAGCTGGCTGAGAGGGTGCTGCTGGTGCGTGCACGAGTGGTGATGCGAGCATGCCGCATGATTTATGTGGTGCTAGCCACAGCCGCCATCATGAAAGCACAGCATGGCTGTGGGTGTACGTTTGCGGTGCCTGGTCTGAAACCATGATTGCATCCTGTGTTGCTGCAGGCCGGCCTGGCCCAGCTTCCAAATGACTGCTTCATGATCGTCATGTACAGCTCCTTCCTCATCGACGTGCATTCAAGCTACCAGAGTGGCTACACACAGCTGCAGGCAGCCAAGAAGGCCGACCCCTCATTCCTCATGCGCTTCGCCATCTTCAGCCGCGAGCAGCAGCACACGCAAAAGAGCGCATCTGGGGGGGGTGCCAACCAGGGGAGCGATCTAGTCAGCTTTGTTGAGCTCCAACGCAACTACAGCCTGGCAATCAAGGTGCACCGTGAGGCACTTATGGCGGTGAAGATCTTTTGGGAGTGCCTCATGCGTCGAACCGTCAAGTTGCAGACCCTGTCAGAAGCCACGCGCAACATGGACACCGCCATCCGCCAGGCGGAACGTGTATACAAGTGCGCTGCAAGCTGTTAACAGCAACCACACTTGACTAACCATTTAGGTTGCCGCGGAACAAAGGTCGCATGCCTGATTTGTGTACTGGGCCACCCGTACAACCTGCAGGCAAGTGCTACAACGCCACACAGGCAATGTCAAGATGGTGCGCCTGTATGCCAAGTTCCTGGAGCATGTGAAGCACGACCCTTGGAGCGCGTCCCGCTGGTTTGCGTGAGTGATCAGTGGGCGTCCAGAAGGCGTGCCATGCTGCCAGCCTGTAGCATGCCTCCCTGTCTGCTTGTTATAAATGCCCAGGCCGACGACATCGTATCTCAGGGCTTTGCATGCCATGCTGTCTTCCTTCCACCGCTGCTGCAGTGAGGCTGACAAGCTGGAAGCTGAAGAGGAAGAGAGCAAGCATCACGACGCGTTGCATGCTGGTCCTGAGCTGCGCGCCATCATGGCAGCGGGTAGGTTTGAATGTAATAACGAATTGCGTGGTGTGTCCGCTTGGTTGTACCTTGAAACTGGCTCCAACACATCAGCCGCATTGCACTCACTGTGCTTTTGTGTTCGTAAATTCCTGTCGATCTACAGGGGCATCTGTGCCTGGCATTAATGATGGCCGTGCAGTGGTCATCATCAATGCCCAGGGTGTAATCAGCATGACCAACCCGGCCGTGCTGGACATGTTCGGCTACAGCAAGACTGAGCTGCATGGCAAGAATGTTTCGATCCTGATGCCACCTCACATTGCAGCGCTGCACACAAGTTATGGTGAGTGAAGTGCCTCAAAGATTTGTGGAGTGTTTGCATTTGTTTGCATGCTGATGCCAGCTAGCCCAACACTGCAACATTATGGCCACCCATAAGGTCGGTTTATGGTCAATTTTTGTATGCAGTGCGTAACTATGTCTCGACGGGCCGGGAGACCGTTATGAAGGCAACCACACTGCAGCTGGCTATGCACAAGGACAAGCGAATGCTGCCCATCAACCTGACAGGTGCGTGTGACTGCGTGTGCATTTGTGACTTGTTACTTGCCTGAAAATGGGCTCGCATGTGCTGCTGGTACAGCATGTTGCATGTGTGCTGCTTCAGTTTGAGGTAATTGGGGTTCATGTCGCTTTTGCCACTGCTGATGCTTCACCATCAATCGGATGGCGGTGCCCTCTGTGTGCTGCAGTCACGCGCATCAGCGGCATCCGTGAGGACATGATGCTGATGGGTGTGCTGGAGCTGGTGCAGCCAGCACCTGACACATTCACTGTCTGGGTGGCACTGAATGGCCAGATTCTGTCGGCCGATTCAGCCTTCAGTGACTGGTTCGCGTACACGCACCAGGAATTGTCTGGGGTGCCACTATCCAGCTTGATCATTGGATCACTGGATCAGTTGGAGAGGTGCGAGTCCGCACCATCTGCCATGATTGTGCAATGGACTTGCCCTTGCATTCAGGTTGCTGTGAGCAATGTGCAGCAGTTACTGGAACACAATACTGCACAGAATCGTGTGGCAGCTTGCACACCGCTTGACAACAGGCACTTGTGCACTGCTGGCTTGCGTTGCTCCTGCAGTGCCCTGAAGCGTGCGCGTGCAGCACTGCTGTTGGCACAGAAGGAGGAGCAGCAGGAGGCAGCCACCCATGCTGCCTACCAAACAGCCCTTGCAACGGATGCCCTGCCCAGTCCCTATGCAAACTCCTTTGTGGTCAGGCAAGGCACCAACAGGCTGTCGGCTGGCGGAAAGCTACTGGACGCAGAGACAGAAGTGGTGCGCCTATCACATCTCAACTCTGATGCTGTTGTGTCTTCCTTCATCTGCATCCTTCTAAGCATCGCATGACAGTGCAACTGTTCGCTTGCTGTCATTTCCTCTGGCTGCACGGCCCACACGCAGCTGCACGTGCTTCAGCCCAACCCACAGTCTGTTGTGCATCTGTCCATGCTGCCCCCGCACAGGCGCTGGATAGCTTCTTGTCCCACCCCAGCATGGCTCAGGCCCAGTTGTTGAAGCTGGCTGACCATGCCAAGGAGTGGAAGGTGGAGGGCATTCTGATGGGCCACAAGTATGCAGATCCCAGCGAGGTGGACGTGGTGGTGACCAATGCTGGTGCCGGCTCAAAGCAGTTCCATGTGCTCACCGTCCGGCTGCATGGGCAGGTGCCATCCCCTGCCGTCAGGCCGCCAACAGCGCAGAAACCTCAGCACAGCGCACCCTCAGCACTGAGCCCACGCGCCCAGAAGAAGCGGCGCCCCTCAGTCGTGACAGACGCATGGCTGGCTGGGCGCAGCCCCATTCCCAACACGTGGCCGCCCACACAGCACCTCATGCTCGTGACCGATGCCCAGGGCCGTGTGTTGCATGTCACGTCGTACCTGGCAGAGCGACTGGGCCGCAGCGTGGAACAGATCATGGCAAACGGCAACCCCAACGCCTTGGAGCAGCTGATCGCAGAGCCATTCGCTGCTGTGCACCGCCTGCAGCTCGCGGCGCCTACGCTGCCTACAGCCCCTGCACACAGCTGTCGTGCGGGAGTGTGTGTGCTGATGCAGGGGACGGGGGCTCAGGGCCGCCGCCAACCACTGCCCTTCCGCTTGCACATGAGCAAACGGCAGGCGATGGACGACGTGCATCACATTTTGACCATGCAGCAGGCTAGCATGGACATGGTCATGGCTGAGCGGCGGCTGGCCCTGGAGGTGGATCTCAGCACGGGTGTGGTGCTCAAGGTCAGCGCCAGCCCTGCTTCCATGTTTGGGTTTGAGCCAAAGCGCTTGCTGGGCCGCTCAGTGGCCAGCATTCTGGACATCATGCGCACACCTGATGCTGCTGCAACCGATCCTGCTGCGGCTGTGCCTAGGCGCCCGTCCCCCTCTGCTGCAGCCCTTGCGCGCACGCGTGCGCCTGGACCCATTGCAGAGGGGCTGGAGACGGGTGAGGGCACAAACGATGAGGAAGGGCGCAGTGGGCAGCACGATGAACGCCTGGTGCTCGCTCCAGATGTCGAGCTCGGGCTGCCAAGTCATCCAGCTGCCGCTGGCTCCCAGAGCGGCCCTGCAGCTCGCGTGCCTGCAGCTCCAGTTGGTGATGGCCCTCTGCTGCTGGGCGAGGTGGCAGCTGTGTCCCAGAAGCTGCGCCGCCTAGCAGCAGCTGTGAAAGAGTGCCCCGGCATGTCATGGCGTGTGGGTGTTGGCCTGCCTCTGGATGATGTGGATGAGATGGAGCTGGCGGCTGGACGTGCGCTGACTGGCCACCACTATCATGATGTCCCTGCGGTGCGTTAGCTGATTGCTATGTGACTGGTCAAGTGGCCTGCTGTTCCATCCGCACTGTGGCCTGTTGCATGATGTGCTGCCTTGCAAACGAGCCCAGATCCTCGCGGATGCGTCTACAGCAGCAGATATGATCGCACACTGCTGTGCCACATGTGTGGCTCATCACATGCTTTCGCATTACATCCATTACGCTTATTTGCTTTTGTTACATGTGTATTTATGGCCACAGGTGATGCTGGTGCGCTTGCCACATGTGCCCTACTACAAGCCTGCGCTGGCCGCCACCAAGTCGCTTGAGGTGCGGGCTACTCACTTGCTGTACAAGCACATGTGTCTGACCTGACCCTACTCGCTTGCTGTACAAGCTGTACAAGCACATGTGTCTGACCCAGTCTTTCTGATGTGCTAATGGGCCCATTTGTTAGCATGGCTGCACTTGGCAACACCTGTTGAAACCCAACGGAGCACTGCTTGCTGCTGCCCCACAGATTGAGCTGTGGCGTGCGGACCTGGCCACAAGTGTGCTGGAGGTGGACAACGCTGGCAACATCCTGCCCACTACAGATCCCCATGTGGGCGAGATGTACCCACCGGGTGAGGCGTGCATGCATGTGATGCCACACGTGTGCATGCACGGCTAGACTTGTTACAGCGGGAGGCATATCTGCCCCTCCAGCCCCAAGCATGCGGCATGTGTGCGCAATGGGTATGGCACTGGAGCTGGAGGCTTGCGTGGAAGCCGCACCCCCCTGGCTGGGGCCTGCAACAGCATCTGAACACCACTGGCATTGGTGGCAGCCAAGATGTTTATGGAACTTGCATGGTTATGTCTGCTGTTCTGTGACCAGCACCTGCCAGCAGTGTATTGAACTTGTCACATGGCTTGAGCATTGCTCGCATTCAGGCCTTGTATTGGGCACCGGCTTGGAGGAGATGCTGGATCAGCCCCTCAGCACATACCTGCCACCCCTGGCTCAGCAGCCGCTCACAGACCTGTACACCCCCGGCGCGTTTGGGCCCCCTCCATCCCTTTCCGGCCCACGCCGCCCTGACGCTGCCCCTCAGCGCCGCGGCCTGCTGAAGAGCAGGGAGCCAGGTGACACATCTGTCTCAATGTACACAGCTTGCCTGGCTTTGTGGCTTATGATCAATGCCTCTGCATTTCTGGGTGCAGCAGCAAAGCGCATTTGCAGGCCTAGCATGTAGCATCGCATACGATTCTTGTTTCATGCCGTTCTTTTGCCCTGCAGAAGGACCGCCGCCACGTGCAGGGCCTCTGCACACTCTGCATCTGAGCCACCTCAGTGACCGTGGTGACCTGGAGGTCAGCATTCAGGCTGTGCGTAAGCCTACCAGCAATGGAATGTACATCATCCTGCACCCAGTGGCACCCCGTGCTGCACCGCTTGACTTCTGGTGGGCTGACGCTGCTTGATGTTGTTGTTGACGCCGCAAGCAGCGGCCATCATGCTCTGCCGCAACACCAGACCTGACATCTGTCAAAATGATGTGCTCATGAATCTGAGGGTTCGGGCCAGGATGCAGAAGTGCGTGGCGGGGATTCGCAGCCAGCCCCAGCAGTTCAGGCATGCATGAAGAGACCACTCCTGTGTCCCCCCTCAATAGCTGTGCTGCACACATTCTCTCAATGCAGGGAACTGGTTGAGGGCAAAGGCAGGGTGTCTCCGAATGGCTCAGGCTCTACAGAGCCGACCGTCACCATCCGCATTCCCAACACACAACGGGGCGGCAACTTGGAGGTTGGCGCACGCCAGACGCTCACGCCACCACCCTTCGGCCCTTCAGCGCTGCCCACCCCAGCTATCACAAGCCCTGGACCGCGCAAGGTCGGAGTCCAGTTTGTCAGTGACAGTGCAGAGGAACAGGCGCATGACAAGGACGGCGGCTCCAGTTTGGGGAGTGCTAATACTGGGGGCAACATGCTGGTTACCACACATCACGCCTGGAGGGAATCAAAGATTGTGAATCATGGGCTTGTGAGTGCGCTTGTATGCGGTTGTGTGTGTGTGTGTGTGTGTGTGTGTACACGATGAGGGCACAACACGATGAAAGTGACACCTGAAACTTGAGCATGCAAGCGCAATCATCATTGTCAAATTGTGCAGTCACCTCGACTCTGCGATCACTGTTTGTGGCTTATTTGAGGCTGATCATCTTTCCATGTATGCAGGACGGCATTGCAGCGTGGGTGATGGACCCCAGGGTAGCCCCCGCCTCTCACCTCTCAGCCCCCCGGCTGGATGGAACCACTGCCGTGCAATGGCATGATGTGGAGCAAGGGGTTGCACCTGGCGATGACCAGGAAACAGAGGAGGAGAAGCAAGAGGAGGTGTGTGTCCACATGGTGTGGGTGGTGCGTGTTGTCCAAGGATGAGTTGGCCTCATATGAAGAGCGCAGCCATGCTGCTGGGGCTGCTGTGGGTTGAGAGTGATGCCCCATGAGCAGCTGCCACCTGCTGCTTTCCCGCCTCTTGCAGCCACTGCTTAAAACTCTGGCCAACATGTTGATTGCCACACGTTTCTTGTTACTACACAGCAGCACAGCTCTGTGTCTGGTACAAGTGAGGAGGGGGGCCAAGCGGCTGCTGGTGAGGGCGCAGACCCTGATACTGATCATGCAACATATGGAGGAGGAGTGACCGATACCGACTTCAACCGCGCACAACGTTTCAAGCGCCTGTACCGCCTGCTGGCCAGCACCATGGTGCGCTTGCCTTCCTTATGCTGGCTTGCAGCCGTGATGCCCACTGCAATCAACAGCGCACAGAGCATTGATGTGCTGCTGTTTGTGTCACACACGCAGATTCAGAGGCCGTTGCAGCGCTTCCAGAACCACGCCACTGCCGTGATCCTGTTCATGGCTGCGGTGCACCTGTGTATGTTTGTGCTCATGTACCTGCTGGTACAACAGCTCACAACTCAGGTGAGTGCAGGGTGGGGTCATCTGCTGCCTAAAGATGCATGCCAATCACCGTACCATGCTGATATGTTGCGGTTTTGCTGGGTAAGCATTGCAGGTGAACACACTGTATGACATGGGTGTGGCTGCTGTTCGCTCAACTGAGGTGGCGGTGTATGCACGCGCCCTCAACATCATCTACGCCAACATGAGCACGCCTGGACTCCGTGTGCTGTCCAGCGTCGACGACCTGCCGTACGTCAAGGAGGTAGGTAGCCTTGAACCATGCCGTGCCCTTTTGTAATCAATGCTAGGTCGCTTGTCTACCCCAGTTGGTCTGTGTGGGTACACAAGTAGTTTGACCTTGCTTGCTCTCGTTAAGCTGCCATAAGGCTGCTCTACCCTGCCTGGCAATGCGCACTGCAGCTCCTCATGAAGGCGATCGATGACTTCACGGCTTTGCACCTGAAAGTGTACCTTGGCGGCGGTGGCCACAAGCTACCGGCAGACTACGGGCTACTCGCTCGGTGGGAGCAGAAAACTCTTCCGGACTATGAGTTCGCTGACATCGCTGGTCAGTTTGGCACTTCATAGTGGCTTGCACTTCTTGATGCATGCTGCAGGTCCTGGGCCAATAGCTGGTTTGTGGTGTGGCTTGATTGTGCAAGGCTTCCATCGGCATGCATGGCCTACCACTGATATGGCCATGCTCCGCCTGCCGTTCCCTTTGCGCAGTGAATCAAAGCCTGAATGACTTCCGCACGCTGCGACTCTATAAACTGGTCAGGCAACACCTTGCAGTGTGCTGATGCTGTGTCACAGGCTGCTGCGCAGTGCTGCATCCAGCATTTTTGGCAGCATGTTGGGTATTGATTGATGCCTAGATCCTCATCTAGTGTTGGAACCACCAGACGGCTGCTGTGCATTGCATCCATCGCCTGCCTGCAGGCAACCAATGACAGCCTGTGGTCGATGGGCAACTCACTGGTCTCACACGCCAAGGCACTGCACCAGAACCTGGACGAGTGGAACGCAGTGAGTTATTGCTTCACCTTGTTGGATCAAAAGCTTATGCGGCAGCAAAGGCACAGGTTATTGCTGTGAGACAGCAGCAATTTTGATGCATATCGCATCCAGTGCATGTTGCTGCAAGGTGCATTTTGCATTTACCAGGTCGGATAATGTTTTGTTTGCTGATCTGAGCATGTATATGTGCATGGTGGCACGCAGACCCACAACATCAATGGCTCATTGAACCTCCTGGACTGGAGCGAGTTTCATCCAGACATGGCATGGCTCGCGTCAAACAGCCGCACCGTCTTTAATGTGCGCCCTCAGAACGTTGTGACGGTAGTGACTGCTTGTGCTCCTGGAGATGGGGTATTATGAGATATGCCAATATGCAGGCTTGATTGCATGCCTGCCAACATGCCTGCGCTTGCACAGGACGGTCTGGTGCGCCAGTATACACCAGGCCTGACACACCTTGCTTGCTACCGCGCGGATTGCAGCGGGTGTTGCCGCTTGGTTGCAGTGTTACACAGATCCTCTGTGTGCTGTTCTGTCTGTCCCTTGTGGTGCAGGCATACCTGCCAACCATGGACGACTATGTGCGCATTGTGGTTGCATCAGCCCGTCAGATTGACAACGTGCAGCTCATCCTGCTGGCCATGGAGGGCTGCGTCCTTTGTGCAGTACTGACTGGCTGGATCTGGCACCTGCTGCACAATGTGAACACGCTGCGCTTCTCCATGTACTCGGTTTTCATGGCTGTGCCTGGAGGCCTGGTGCGGCGGCTGGCCACTCAGCGCATTCGCCTGGCAGATGATGAAGATGACAATGACGACGACGACCTGAGGATGCCCGGTGACTTTATTGCAGGTGGTACAGCCAGCAGCAAGCCCCAGGAGACCAGCAGTGCACCTTCCACCAAGAGAGCAACAGCCAAAGCAAAAGCCTCGCCTGTCAAGAGCATCAAGTTCCACGTGAAGGCCAGTGCCGGTGGCAATGCAGAGGCTGGGCAGAAAGCAGCAGGGGTCCTGGAGCGCTTCGGCTGGCTACAACTGCTGTTGCGTTGCTTTGGCAAGCGGAAGCGCGGCCGTGTGGCGTCGGAGGACAAAAAGAGCGGGCAGCGACTGGAACAATCCTGGCATACCTCGGTGAGCCTGCGCTCTCGCTTGGCAACCACATGTTGAGGATCTCCTCTGGATGGGTTACTGCTTTCACCCAAACTACTGGTGCTCAAAGCATGGACCCACTGTGCCGAGCGCCAGCACAACACCCGCTGTAGTTGGCGCAGGTACAGCACTCAGCGTTTTTGTCCGTCTGTACTTGTTGTTGTGACCGCAGGCGTGGCTGTTGTGGCCGTTTGTGGCATGGGGTGCACTCGTGATCATCACCAATGGCATTGGCTACTACCTGCTGGGTGAAGTCACAGGGCCCATCGCGCTGTTCAACATCGTGACCTATGTGGTGGTGCGAGCACAAAGCTGTTTGGGGGGCTTCATGCTTGATGACAGGATGAGGCAGGTGCTTCAGGCGTACTCGTGTGGCGAGGGAACCCACCCTAAACCCTGAAGTTCATCCTCGCCTCACGCCTTACTTGTGCTGTTGTACTGTCTGGCACGGCGTTGCAGGTGGTGTACAAGAAAAACACCTTCTATCTGCAAGAGTTGATGTTGCAACCTGATCCTGTCAAGCTGGACTCCTCACGGTGTGTGCCTGCCACATAGCAGTGGTGTTGCCAGCTTCGTCCTTTCCAACATCTGAGATGTGCAAACCGTCAGCCATGCATTGGTTTAACATTTTGCGTCGTCCTTATTTGGGTACATGGCATGCACTTGCAGTTTGCTCACCTACCGAGTCATGCAGCAGATGCGCAAGGAGTACACCGTGATGCTGTATGGAGGCCAGAGTATGCCCAACGAGACCTCTCCACACTATTCTCTGGTCACCGAAGGCGTTGCGTACTCAGGCGAAGGCTACAAGCTCTTGTTTGACACAAATGAGTGCCTGTGCCTGAACCAGACTGAGTGCCAGCCACCTACCTCCTCTCTGTACCCGTACACCTCCCATGGCCTGGACCGCATGGTCAAGAAGTACTTTGACATTGGTGAGCGGCACTGGCAACGCCTTACCTGCGATTCTGTTTCTGCCACCAACCTGAGCCTCTGAAATCACTCGCTTTGTGAATGGTCTTTGCAGCCCAGCCCTGCCTTGATTGCATGCACCTGCTTGCACTGAGGGTCATGATCCCCGATCCTAACCACCCTACCCTAGGCTTCAAAAGCAGCTGAACACCATCTGTGAATGCTGTGCGCCATCTCGCAGGTGACACGATCCCTCAGTTCCAATACTTGGTGAGCATTCTGCATTGGCTTAGGATGATCCTTTGTTAACTGCAGGTTCCATCATTCTGCTGGCACTGAGTCACCAGCTGCGCTGGCTGCTGGGTTTGAGGGCCGTGTCATCAGTTGACACCCTACGCTACTGAGCCCTGATTTGCTGTCCTTGCATGTGATTGTTATGTGCAGGACCCACATCTGAACGGCCCAGAGTACTATTATCTCTGGAACACACTGCCTGATATGAGCGGAGGATTCGCCCAGCTCAGCACCCTGTACCAACAGTTTGTGATCCAAAACCTCAGCCGTGTGGTGACGCTGCACATCGTGATGCTCGTGCTCATCTTGGTCCTGTGCTTCGGCTACCTCGCGCTCGTCCTGTTCCCCTTCATGCGTGGCACCACCAATGAGACACGCCGCATTGCTGAGCTGCTGTCGCAGCTGCCCCCTGAGGTGGACATGGTACGTTGTGTAGGACCGTTATGCATGCTTGCCGGAGGGTACAGAAGGGGTCAAGGGCATGTCAGTGCTGCTGTCTGCCAGGAGGTCAGGCTGCCAACCAGCAATGCTGCCATGTACTCAGCACACTTGTAGGACGTACACCCATTTTCCTGTGCAGCAGCCACTTGTTAAGCAGTGCGGCGACAAGCACCAGACATTTGTGTGTATATGTTGACCGCCACAGGATGGGCTGCTCGGCAAGACCCTGCTGGCCGACATGGGGCTGGAGTCTGGCACCAACTCGGGCTCAGATGCGGCACAGGCGGGTGCTGGAGGCGGGAGCACCAGCAAGCAGCGCAAAGGTGAGGGCCTTATTCATGACATTTAGTATTTAACCTTGATTGAGCGAGCCTGTAAGACGTGGCCTTTATGTGGAGTGCAAGTGCGCAGCCACAGAACATCCGGCGGCCCTGCAGTGTCGATTCCCCAAGTCACGCTGATGTGATCACGGTCTGCTTGTGATTCTGCAGGTGCTGGAGCTGTCACCCATGAGCCGTAGTGAGTCGGCATGTTTAACTTAAGGTTTGGCACTCGAGCCCTGAAACTCAACCACTGCAAGAGATGGAGTTGTGGATGTGGGTTGACTGGGGTCATTTTCCATGCTGGATGTGATTTATGCTTTGTCATGTGGCGTGCTCCCTGTACATTGCTTCATTCGATTCATGCGCCTGAGGCAGCAAGAGCTTTTCTGTACAATTCGTGCAGCTTGTCGCTGACATGGGGTCTCTAGGTGCCATGGGTATTACGGGCTGTGTGATGGGCCGCGCTGCCTGTGGGTGTGTTTTACGGTTGAGTTCCTGGAATTCAGGATCGCCCTTTGATCGTGTGCTTGCTGTTATATACGTTGCTGTGGGCGATGTTGGGCATGCAGTGGCTGAACAAGCTGTGCAACGTCGTGCTGTGACCATTGGTGTGGCCAGATCCTAAATATGACGGACATTTTGCGGTTTATGTGGCTAGGGCACAGATGTGGGTAGGATGCGGGAGGACAAGCAGCTGTTGTTTGCTGACAAGGTACTAGGGCACTTGCACCCAATAGGCAAACTGCAGAGCATCTGGGCTGGTGCCGCCCGGCATGATCATGCCTGGCTGGGCTGCTGTGAGTCCAGCTGGCATGCCACATGCCTGAACAGTGGCATGGAGAAGGATGGTTGAGAGGAGGTTGAAGGCATCGCAGCACCTCAGTTGTCATGACACGCTGTAACAAGTCAAGTGTGCACGAAGCCTATGTTATTCCCAACCCACCCCGGCGCCACGCCGACCAAAGTATTGCCATAGCCACCCATAAACCCTAAACCCTCACAACCCCATCCAGTGACCACCAGCCCCAGTATCAAAGACCAGCAGGTGGCCAGCCCCAGTATCACAACCCCAGTGAGTACCAAAACTGTGCGGTAATGCTTCAGTTTCCGCATGGCAAACAGTATCAGCATGAAGCCAGGTATACAGCACAGAGGCCACATCGGCACATGTCGACATGTGCAAGCCTCATCACCCGACTGCAGTTGATGCTCAGCTTGAATGGAATCAGGGCACAAGCCAATCAAGCAGGGGCTCCCGGGGATGAGTTAGAGAAGAGTATGCAGTATAATACTTGGTTTGCGGTGTGGTGTGCAGTGCACGCCGCATTACGATAAGCAGCTGGGAGGCAGCCGTCACACGCGCTGCCCCCGCAGGTACTGGGAAGACCGAGGAAACCCTAAGGGGAGACCGAGCTGCGGGCGCCATTTAAAGATTGCGATGAGGTTGCGCCTGCAACAAGGGGGGCGTCCTGAACGTGTCTTTTGGGGGTGCACCAGGCAGCCGCCTGTGCCTGCAGCCGTCTCGCACGCGCCACCCACTTGGCAGGGCCCCAGCACGCCACACGCGTGTCTTCACTGCCCACACTCACCAGCACAGGAGGCAGCCGGGGGATGGGGGGCGCACCCAGGCACGTGCTGTGTTTGCTGCACTGCTGCTGGTCCTTGCATGAAGACTTGCACTTGCGCTGCTGGCTGTGCTGCTGATGGTAGTGTTGGACTCTGGCCCTAATAAACACTGCACGGCTACCGTCAAAAGCCTGACAAGCGTGGCTAGGGTTGCAGCAATCCCATAGAGTCTCCAAGGTGCGTGGCCCAGCCATGTGGCAGGGTGAAGACTGCTGCGAATATGAAACTTGTTCGCACACCGCAGCTTGACTGGCGCTGCATTCAATATGTACAAGAGCTTCAATATGTTACATCCATGTGCCTGGCATGGCAGTCAGTCAATCATGGCGGGCGGTGCAGCCACCACCACTGCCACACTGTCCATTCATGGCTACAGCTCAGCATCACACATGCTGTTCTACATGTCACAACTCACACAGACGTAGGTCAACACATACTGCTGACACACGCAAGGCAACTCACCCGTTTGGCTACCCTGAACTGTTTGGCAACGCGATGCAGATGCAAGGCATCTTCAGCGTACCATGGCCACAGCATACCGCAGCTTCCTTCAAAACCAAACTGACAGTGGCAGGACATGATCCATGGACCCTAAACCCTCAACCCTAGCTCAGCCTCATCACAGAGTCACAGCAAGACCCATAGAGAGATCCGACCAGAAATTCCTCGGTTCACTCAACACAACTGCTTCGCCATTCACAAACAGATGCCCAAAGGGGCACTCCATTCCCACCACATTCACACGAGCGCCTTAGGATACCGCCTATGCAAATGGTAAATTATGAATCATCAGATGAACCACCCCTTGGCAAAAGCGCCAACCGAAGGACCGGAGCCAGCCAGGAGAAGGTGAACGCATGCCATGAAGCTGCAGCAGCATCATACGCAAGCATGTGCGACAGTGCATGCTCAACGGTGGGCCACTTGCACGCATTCGTTCCCTGACATCAACTGCCACATCCATGCATGGAGGACCACCCCCACTCTGCTTGGTGCATGAGAAGCCCTGAACCCTGAACCGTAAGATGAGACATGACCAAAGCACAGCCATCATGCGCCATGCATAACTCCCGTCCGCTCCACTACCAGCCATGGCATCTGATCGGGAGCAGCATGCACAGCAACCCTGCGTACAACCGTCCCGTGTCAATCAAGCGTCCCGTGTCAATAATGACCTGGTCACTCAGGGGCATTCCAGGGCTTGAGGGGTACGGGTTTGACAAAGGGGGTGGGGGCACAACCCAATTTAATCCCTTGGCGTCCTGCATTTTGCATCCCCATCATGGACTCGTGCGCAAACTACGCAGCCTGGGCCCATCCTTGCTTGATACTATACCCCTGCAGGCCTTCCTGGGGAACCTAAACCCCAATCTTCCATGTGCATCGCCATGATCCACAGGCACCTCACATGAACACCTTGCGCGCGTTAACTTTGCGGGCGCGCGCGGCTGAAGATTCACACAGCCCAGCATTGCCTAAAGAACTCTGAAGTGCGTGGGCGACCCCCAACCCGAGGGTTCAGCCTAGAACCGCCCATCACATGCGTCTCCAGTACCGTGTGCGCCCACCCCTGGGGCAGGGTTGGCCTCCAGACCTCCAGACCGGCCCCAACATGAACACCGATCTGGTCCCCCTTCCAAACCCAGCACCTTACTGTGGGCACTGGAATGTCGGCAGCATGCATGGATCACATGCACACACCCACGTGTGATCCACACACCGGCGCCACTACTGGCAAACACCCCCGTACACGGCCCCACCCCTACCTACCAACCCCAACACCACCACACGCACGCACCCAACCCCAAGCCAGCCAACCCCTTGACCCATCCTTCATGAATTGCTAATCTTCACAACCCTTGGCCCCCCACACTAATCCCATTTAAGCCCACCAAACCCCATGGCTGCCCACCCACCCTGGGCTGGTTCTTGGCAAGCTGTCTGGGGAAAGGTTGCCTGGGAGAACATGGACCGAAATAGCTGAAACGTAATGGACAGGGCGCCAAGGAGCCCGTCCTGCCTGAGCTGTGCACGCAGCTGTGCATGGCTGCACTGGATGCAAATTTTGTGACTTCACACTGCTGTGATGCTCACACACACGGGTGCTCACACCCGCTGCCGCAGCCCCAGCCCCAGCAGGGGTGTGGGAGAGGAGGGGTCCGATGGGATGCCCGAGCTTGATGGCCGGCCGCCCTCCGCTCCCGCCCTGCCCGCGCCCCCGCCCCCGCTCG
>QAXD01000206.1:164539-186705 GCA_004335575.1 Haematococcus sp. NG2 | reverse complement strand
CCGTACTCGCGCCCGCGCCCCCGGCATCAGACGCACCCATCAGCGGGAGCGCGATGTCGCGGCCGGCCGCCCCGGACACACGCGCGGCGTCCCGATCCACGTTCCTCGAGGTGGAGGGGGAGGAGCCGAACGACGCGCCAAACAGGGGGTTGATGAAGCGGGCGCGCAGTGAGGACAGCGTGCGTTTGAACGAGGCGGGGGGCGTGGTGGAGACGCCGGATGGCACATGGGTCAGCAGCACGTTGGTGTTGGCGCTGCCGCTGACCACGCCCTCGCCCCCGCTCGTCGCAGCGCCATTCCGGGGGAGGGCGCCGCTCACGTACACGGAGGATGGGAGGGACGCAGAGGAGGTCATACGCGCGGGGCCTGGCCCGACGGCAGCCCCCGGCCCGACGGATATCGGCAGCTCCCGTGACGCGGCGGTGGAGGTGATGGTGGCGGAGGCGGCGACCGACGAGCCGGAGCCGGACGGCAGCCGCGTGCTGCCCCGCGTCGTGAGCCCCACCGCCTTGCCACTAGTGATGCCGCCCGTGCCCTTAGCCCCCGCAGCTGCTGCGGCCCCGGCCCCGGCCCCAGCCCCCGCACCAGGGCCCACGGAGCCCGAGGTGGAAGAGCGGCGGACGGAGAGGGAGGGCACGCGGTCGGCGCGCAGGAAGGCGGCGGCGTCTGGGTCGAGCGCACCTGGGTGGGAACGAAGTGGGTGCAAGGACAGAGAAGGGTAATGAGGCACATTGAAACCCTGGAGTTCGAACATGGACTTCAAGCTCTTCACCCCACACCCAGAACGGACTATGCGAGTCTGTTTAGAAGGGCGTCTACACCCTAACTCGCGATGAATGGACGGAACAGCATGGGGCATAGCAGGAGGTGTGATAACTGTGGGGGTGCCCGCACGCGCATGGCACCTGCTGCACCGCCTTCAAGTGGACCTAAACCCCGAACCCCAACCAAAAACCAGCTTCAGGGGAGGCCAAAACCCTAACCCCTAAATTCTAAACCCTGGAAGTCCAGCTGGTTCCCGCTGCACCGCCCTGCCTCGCACGCACACACGCACCCGACACTGAGATGTAGATGACGGCCAGTGTGAGGAGTGACACGGCCACGAGGCCCCCAACGGAGGCGGCAAACGAGGGGCAGCGTGTGCACACGCCGATGCCCACGCTGCCCCACCCCTCCGCGCACACGCCGCACAGGTTGCCATGGTAGCCGTCATCGCACAGGGCCGACACAAACGCCTCCAGGTCCTCCAGTGTGACGTTGTTGGCCTCAAACACGCGCTCCTGGATGAGGCCCAGTGCCTCCTCACGCCCGGGGTAGTCGCAGGGGCTCTAGGGGGTGGGGTTCCGCACCAGGTTCAGGGTTGCAAGGGTTAGGGTTCAGGAACCAGAGGGTTCAGGGTGGGAATTCCGTTGGGTTGGGGCGTGGGGTTCAGAGGGTGCATGGTTGCAAGGTTGAGGGTTGGAGTCGGCGTCCAGAGGGTTCAGGGTTCAGAGGGTATGCGTGGAGGGTATAAGGTTCAGGCTTGAAGCAGTGGATGCAGACAAGGTCTCAGGGTGTCAGGCCCTAAGTTGTGGGTTTGTGCGCTGGTCGTTCACACTGACGCTGTCATGGCGATGTTCATGCGTTGCTTTGCTCACACCTGGTTGCGGCACTGCTTGACGTTAGACGCAAGGGGGTGCGCAACCCAATACCCAGGCAGGGGTGTGAGGATGCCTGGGCCGGTTGCGTTCTGGAGGCATGAAGCGCCCTGCGGAGGCATGCATGTTAAGGCATGCAAGTATGGCTACATGCATGGCATGCATGGACGCTCATTGCTGCATGCACAGCAAGCATGGCGCCATGCACGGCCGCGTCGCACCTCTGGGCATGAGTCACATGTGTCCACTGCGGGCGTGAAGGAAAAAGTGCTTGGTCGGCAGCGCGTGCACGAATCACGCGTCGCGCTCGTGTACTCGTCCACCTTGCATGGCCGCAGCTGCACATACTGTACTGCTGGCCGCAAGACACGTACTGCCTCGCCGCCCGTGGCTGAAAACGTGAGCGTGTATGTGCCAGGCACACCCAGCAACCGCAGGGAAGACCCAAAGTCCACAATGCCTGATTCAGACAGTGCGACCTGGAAGGGAGTTTGTTTGTGTGGAGGTAGAGTGGGTCAAGGTCGTGTACATGGCATGGTGGGGGCCGGTAGATTGGAGTTGGGGGTCAAGGGAGGGGTTTTGTGGGGTGAATGGTGGTGATGGTGGTGGTGGTGGAAGGGATGAAGCCCACTACAGCTGGAGTGGTTGTGTGGCTGGGTTGGGATGGGATGGTTGGGATGCAGCAGCTCCCAATGTGTTGGAGCTCCTGTTTATTCTAGCCTGGTGTGCAAGGCCATGCATGTGTCAGTTGCTGGTGGCAGGGCACCGGCATTGATGGGTATCACCAATCCATGTGACCGCGTGCAGGCCTATGCAAGCGCCGCATGCTGTGCACACCATGGCTGTCATGGTCATGGAACTCCGTGCTCAGAGATGCAAGACTCACCCTACCACCAGCCATGAAGCCTGACACCGGCTCTACT
Source organism: Haematococcus sp. NG2 (assembly GCA_004335575.1). Taxonomy (NCBI): domain Eukaryota; kingdom Viridiplantae; phylum Chlorophyta; class Chlorophyceae; order Chlamydomonadales; family Haematococcaceae; genus Haematococcus; species Haematococcus sp. NG2. Next base: position 184,145 of record QAXD01000206.1, on the reverse strand, counting down.
GTGGCGCTGACAGAGAGCACATCCGCGTTGCGCGCCGTCACCGTCTGCATACACACAGCCGGGTTGACAGACATATGCACAGATATATGCACAGTTGGTTGCAACTGGCGTTGTCCCAGGATCTGAGACACTAGGAACCGTGCGACAAGCCAAGTCAATTCAAATGGCGGCACATCGGTTCACAGTTGGTGTACAGTTGATGCAGAATTGGTTGGCACTCAGTCTACAGAGCGTGTACAGCTGGCTTGGTTATATTACAGTTGGTTTGCTCGCTTCGCTCATGCACAACTGCGTTCTTCCTGAAGCACCCACCTGGCCGTATGCGTCCACAACACGCAGCCGAGTACCAACTGAATCGCCTGACACAAACCCGCCATCGCGACCGACAATGAGCGGTGAGCCCTCCGCACGCTGCACCAAACATACAGCACATCAATCCACACTTACCAAGACTGTTCGTGACAAATGTAGCTGTGCTTGCAGCTCATGCCAAGGAGGTCAAGTGCTGGGCATATGTGTGCATGCGTGTATGCATCATGTTTCTTGTGCTGGAAGGTGGAAATATGGAAGAAACAACTGTCGGCTTTGTTGCAATCACGTGAATATCAAGGGGTGTGCACTACAGTAATCACGTCGGCAATGTGCTTAACACCTTGCCAGCACCCCTGGTGTGAAGATCACGATAACAGATGCATGCGCCTGCCAACCACCCACTAGCCTGACACAGCCGTACCAGATGGTGCCCACTGGACTGCCCACCAGTCAGTGCACACCTGCACCAGTCTCACAACCCGCAGTGATCGTGCCAGGCCGGCCAGCACCTGAACGTACCTCGAGCCTGAACGCAGAGGCCCCGATCAGCGGCCCAAACCCGCCGTCCGTCACCACATTGTTCACCCAGTTGTCGCAGGGTGTGAGCCATGCGGCAAGAGACGCGGCGTGGGCGTTCGCGGCGTCCAGCGCCACCTCGCTGCTGCGGCCCTGGCCGTGTGCCGTGTCGCACGTGATGTTCAGCATGTCCTCGTACACCCAGTAGATGCCGCCACCGCCACCACCCTGCCATGGGGTGGGCATTGTCACGATGCCACACTGTTGCCATGATGTCCACTTTTCTTACCCATGTGTTTACGCCTGTGCAATCATCCCTTATGATTAAAAAAACAGTGCTGCATGTTTGGCGGCACGCATCCATCAGGCAGCATTCCAAACCCAGGCCATGCCAACTCAGTGTGACTTCGTGCATGCCATTGTGTACGGCGGTTGCACGGGGCCATGCGCAGAAAAAATGGCACCAGAAGGTCCGCCAAGCATCTCCCTCATCAACCCCCGCCTTCCAGTGTTGTGTGCAGCATGCCCAGACCATGCATGCAGACATGGTAAATAAAGCCACTGCCAGTTGTGATCTGCACTGAACTGTTCTGAGCCGCAGTGTTGCTACCTGCGATGTGTTGAGTTCCAGGTTTGGGTTCCAGGGGCTCAGAGGTGAACCATACCCCCTTGGCCCTGATCTGCAACCCCACGATGCACTCACCTGTGCCATGTTGTTCGCGATTGTGTTCACGGTGGTCGGATTTGTGGTGCTACCATAGGGGGTGATGGTGAAGACAGTTTGCGAGCAGGTGGTCAGACCTTTGCATGCTGAGCCCCCCAGGTACACGCCACCCCCCTGCATGGAAGCGCCGCACCACAGAAGTACAGCAGCACAGTTTTAAACAGCAACATGGTGTACTCAACATCCAAGAGGTGCAGCACAGCACAGGCCACACACCCTGCGCTAGCAGCAGCTGCACCCGGAGCACCAATGATAGGATGTGGGTGTGTCTAGGCATGGTACTAACAGCCTAGGGTGTGGAATCGAAGGCTGGTCTGCATCATGCACCTCAACAGTTGTCTTATGACTAACAAGAGCCGTGCAGTTGTACCATGCAGCCACTGGTGGGGGTACCTGCTGAGCAGGGGTTGGGGGTAGGGTTTAGGGTTTACCTGCAACCCGGGGGCGCCCCTCCCCAGGCGTAGGTTCACCTACTTACCTACTTGTGTGCAGCCGCAGTGCAGCGTTCGGCCTGAGGGTTCAACCCAAGGGTTCAGCCCTGGGGTCAACCCCGCAGGGTCACCCCTTGATCCTTAGAGCCCCTGGAGCCCAACCTTGACTTTAATTATAGATTAAAAAACACTTGTGTTACACGGTGAAATTGGCTCACCGAGGTGGCGGTGTTGCTGGCGATGGTGACGTTGAGCAGGGTCACAAGGGCGGGCCCCTGTTGGATGCACAGGCCCCCACCTCCTCCCAACCCGCAGCCCAGGGCCAAGGGAAGGGTGGGCACCAAGGTTGTCGCTGAGGTGACGGCCGCTGCAGCGCCGCCTGTGCTCGAGGTGTCACTGTCGCTTGTGATGCCAGGTGCACTGCTGTCCGAGCTGCTCGCACTCGTACCATCCCCCATGTCAGTTCCATTGCCGCTGGCCCCACCCACGTCTGCAGCCTGCACTGTCAGCCACCCCGAGCTGATGGCCACCTCAGTCGCACGCGACGCCGTCAGGTACGCATAGCCTGGGTTCACCAGGCGGAGGTCTGATGGCACCACCCCTGAGGCAGTCTGCGCGGGGTTCAGGGTTCAGCATGAGCTGCGCATCAGGCGAAGGATCTCCAAGAAGAGTTGTGCGCATTGCATGGCTGGCAGCTTTTCACTCAAGAGCAACGCGACAGACCCAAAACCCCAATGCGCAAGCACACGCGCAACCTGAGAGCAGGGACTCAGCTGTATTAAGCCATATGGTCCCAACATTCCCTGAATAGGCCACACTAGCACCCACATTGCCTGAAATGGTGACGTTGTCGCCAATCTGCATGAAGGCGGCAACGCCATACACCACCGCTCCACCGCCCGACAGTGCCTGCAGCCACACAGCGCCCCAAACAACGCAACCAACCACAGAGGCAGAGGGTTAAGAAGCGGCTAGTCGTAAGACCATGATGATGAGGGCCACAAACGAGCCAGACGGGGTTCAGGGTCAGGGTGCAGGGTTGTGTCTGCCTTCACTACGTGCGACCTGGCCGATTCACTCGCGCATAGCGTTCCAAGCCCAACCGGCGCAGCACATGCAGGCAGCAGTACATATGCAGGCAGGAGAGGCGCTCCCACCTGGTTGCCCGCAAACCGAGAGTTGCGAATGTAGACCTGAAACTTCGGTGCCTCAAAGTATGCCCCTCCTCCCAGGAGTGCCCAGTTGTTCAGCCACGCAATCTGTTGCATCGTGTAGGTGGAGTGGTTCAAGGTTCCAGGCTCATGAGGTTTGATGGTACAAAAGCAAGGTAGCTGATGGTACAGGTTTGAGGGCTGACGGTTGATGTCTCATAATAGTTGAGGGTTGAGCATGAGCAGATCAGCATGAAGCAGCTGAGTAAAATCTAGGCTGCAACTGGGAGGAGGCAGTGAGGGATGCTTGGGGCACCGCACCAACATCTCAGTTCACAGAACCAGAGTTGATGATGCACCAGTACTGCGGTACAGCGGCAGTACAATGGTGCAGCAGCAACATGACAGACCTGTAGGTACTCGGTGTACTGCCGACCCCCCGCCTGATACAGCCCACCGCCATATGTTGCACTACAGTTCCGGAAGACAACCTGTGGTGTGGGAAGGGCTGGAGTTGTAAGACTGCACACGCTAGATCCATAATGCAGGGCATACAAAGTAGCGTCCGTGACCAAGATTGCACCATGTTGAGAGACCAATCCCACCAGGCCGTGTTGCTGTCCTGTGACACGGACTGCTGCAGTTGGCTCCGCTGCGACTGGCAGTGCCATGAACTGGCATGACACATCATGACAGCGGCGAGCTGCAGGCTTCAGTTGCCTGCCAGGGCATGCCCCAGCTGTGGCTTGTACTGCTGCTGTACTGCCCACAAACCTTGCTGAAGTACACGAAAGAGGACGTGTCCAGGTACATGCCGCCACCACCTGTGACACCGTACTGCGGCCGGGTGGGACGGTCATCCTGGTACGCAGCCGCAGTACAGTTCTGCGGTTGGACGCAGCGTTGCAGCAGCAATACATGTCACGGCGGTGCAAGTCATGCAGGTGTAACTTGCGGCTACAACAGCTGCAATTAGGGACGGTGCACGCGCATTTGTGCATGTGGCGTGCAGCAGGGAGCTGCGACCGAAACCATGCGCAGTCAGTGCTTGTATCCGAAGGTCCAGTGTCAGGCTCTTACTGGTCATGCCAAATCACGACGCTCAAGCTGATCTCAGCATGTGGGGTGCAGAGAGGGTTGCTGAGCATTGATCTTGCCACTGCATGTCATAGGCAGACGTCATGGGTTGTACCTAGAACACAGCAGATAAGTCCTGCTACCAGAATGTGGGCTGCGTGGGCACCGGTTACCCCAGGGAAGCGCCAAGCCTAAACCTCCTGAACCTCGCACCTCAAACACCAGGTTCTGCAGCCTGAAGTTGAAGACTGTCGCTCCTGCAGCATCGGCGTTGGTGTATAGGCCGCCCCCCGTGTAGCCAGCACGGCAGTTGTAGAAGTTGACCCTGCGACATGTTGACGCATAAGGGATGAGTCAGGGTGCCAGGTCTTCCTGTGCCGTGTCCATTCAACCTGCGCCGCGATCGCTCGCAGCACACCTGGAAAGTAGGAGGTTGACGGGCTGGTAGAGCCACATGGCACCACCTTGCTGCCAACTGGAGCAGTTGTCAAATGTGGATGACTTGACGCCACCTGACACCCGGTCCAGGTAGGCGCCACCACCTGTTGAGTAGCCGAGCGCGTCTGTCACAGTCAGGCCCGAGACATCCATCTGCGCGCACGTGCACCGCCGGTCCTTGCAATAAATGAAGCATGTGGCTGTGGTAGCATGAGCCAAATATCCCAGTTGCCTAGGCAGGGGCATTGGAACTGCAGGGGCATGTCTCGCAGGCACATGGGCCGCGTGAGTGCAATGGTGGGTGGCACTTCAGCATGAGCCCTACATCCTGCATCACCTTGACCCTTGCTTGATTCACAGCAAGCCAGCATTCAGGCTTGCAGCCTTGAACACACGGAACACTGAGCCCCACACCAGCCCTCTACCCACTTCGCACTTGCAGCCCCCGACCACGCTCCAGACATTGCCCCACGCCCCCCAACCTCACGCTTCCCCCTCAATGCCCAAATGCACGCACCACAGCAAGCTGCGCATACAGGGCACGCGATGACTGCTTCCTCAAGATCCCCTGCTCCTCGTCATCACCCACGTCCTCCAACCCAACGCGGCTGATCGTTGTGCTACGGATGATGAGCTGGCAATTGGGGTCCGGGCGTGATGAAAAGCCATTGGCGCATGACAAGGAGACTGTGTTGCCGCTGCCGCGGGTGATGTTGACGTCAGTGAGCGACAGTTTCAGGCCGTGACCCACGTTGAACGCGGTGCGGTTCATGGCCATCAAGAAGGCGATGTAGTTGTCTGTGACACAACGTAACAAAAACACCATGACATCAACCACTCAGCATGCCGACAAGGTGATGGACGTGCGTGAAAGCATGTAAACAACCAGAACAAGGCGGCATGAACGCAATGGAATACAGCAGGCAAGGGGGCGCACCACATGTGACCGTGTTGCCTGAAAACGTGGAGGAGGCCACCGTGAGGGAGGGTGTGCTTGTGGAGCGCGTGTAGGTGGAGTTGTAGATCATTGTCACTCCACCCGTCGTTTGGCATGCGCGAGAAGCCGCACCATCCATGGTAGTTACCATTTCTCCTGGGAAGGCTGGGGAGGAGTTGTTGGTTTGTAAAAACAAGGTGCTTACTTCCGGCCCGTTGTCCTGCGCAGCAGACATGCACACATCCGGTAGTGCAGTGTACATTAACAACGTTATTGTTACCCTAGCGCACACGACCTCAAGGGTATGGTGTGGATGTCGCATCTGATCCGCCGTGTCTGCCACCTGCGCCAGCCTCTTCCTTACGTACCAATCGTGTTGAACACGGTATGATAGCGCATGCTGTGGGGATCGGGTGGGCCTGTTGCTGATGCGTGCGCAGCATGCGCATGGTATCATGTGCGCAGCTGATGCATGGGTTCCTGGCATAAACACTGACAGCCTTAAATAGCTGACCTTAGCAGGGCATGTTTGCAGTCTACACGATTGGGCTACCATCTTCTGTCAGGGTTGGTCTGTCAGAGCTGTTGGCTATCACACCCCGCAGTGTTTGCTCAGCGCCCATCTGTGCCCTTTCCATGCATTCACTGCCTCCTCACCATGAATGTACTGCCGGTGATGGTGACTGTACCGCCCAGGGCCGCCAGCACAAGCGCACGTGGCGGCAAGGTGTTGACGAGGCCCGTGATGTCGGGGGCCGAGACAATGGGCCATGCCAGCGCGGTATCGGCACGGGTGTTACGCACAAAGCGGCAGTTGGAGATGTTGACAATCGCATCGTATGCAGACACGGCCGCACCACCAAAGGTGGGCTGCAGCAGCAGTTGAGCAGGAGGGGTCGATCAGGGGCGTGCAAGCTTGGGGTGTGCTGCACCACAGCGAGCAGCGTGAATGCATAATGTATGACAAGCTGCACGTGGACAAGCTGGCACATGCGTGATGCCGCCAAAGCTGCAGTCAGGGCGGTATGCCCAGCCCAAGCCCATAATCAGACCAAGCGCTCGCAACTGACATGTGTGCAAGTATGTGCACTGGGCATTTGTCCTGCTGTCATCCATGCACAGAGCTGTTTGCATGCAGGCGCCATGCAAGCATGCAGCTTACCATCAAGTTGTCCTCAAACGTGCAGTTCTTTATGACTATGGTGGGATCTGACGGGTAAGGCAGGCTGGCATTAGCGCGCCAGGGATCCAGGACGAGGCTGGAGTTCTGGCAGTTCCTGAACGTGATGCCCACGAGCAAGACTCCGCCTGACTGCACCCACAGCGCTGCATTGCTGCTTTTATTCGTGTTCGCTCCGCAATCGAGCACCGTGTTGCTAGCATTGGAGCCAACCAATGCCATAGGAGTTCGCGCAAAAAGGATGTCTGATAAGAAGATGGTCCCAGGTGGCAGCAGCACCGTTGTAATGTCTGTTCCATTGCTGGCAATGTACGTGGCCTCGGCTTGGGCCAGGGCCTCCGCAGTTAAGCGCGAAAGGTCCACGCCCGAATCGTCAGCCAGGAGGCTCTGCTGAGCGCTGACCTCCGAAGCCAGCACGAACAGAGCCAGCAGTGCGCATGCCCAGGCCATGTTCGAACCCATATGGGGCCTGGATCTGCGCCGCCCAAGTGGATGGGCGCACTGCTTGCGCCGCACTCACTTGATACCACCTACGTGCGCCACGGGTATTCGCCTGATAAAGTGTTTGGGCACCATCAGAGCACTAAGTACACTGAGCAAACAGACACTGCGGCTTGAGATTGTTAACCTGGCGAAACACGCCGGGCTCTTGTGCGACCGCAGTGACAAGTGACGATGAGCTAGCAGTACAGGACGCGCTGGATCGCGGTCAAGTAACTTAAAGTGCCTGCATTCAAAAATTTCCTGCATTAGGGACCGTTGCGCGGGCCTGCATTGATGCACCTTTCTGTTCGCACCCCCATTCCGTTGCGCCGCAAGACGCACACAGCGCTACTGAAAGTCAACGTGACTTACGCAGTGAAAATACTCGGGGAAAACGTGTTGAAATGGGGGTTATGATGCATGCATGCACTACATAAGGCTTCACGAACGGGTCAATATCATATGCCCTGCCCAACACCACCATGAATGCTCTAATATCCTCCTGTTTGCTGAGCATGTATGGGAGCGCTGAGCATAGGGTGCACGCATCATGACCTCATCTTACATGTTACATAACATGCTGTGCAAGTGCGAGCAGCCATGCAAGGGGACCGAGACACTCCAAGGCAAACGAACATGCCAACCTGTGCCGCATCACAGGATTTGCATAGGATCAGATCCAGCTGGGTCACACATACAACCCTCGGACAACTGTGCACATACTGCACAACCACTGCCACCTCCACCACAAAGCAGGCCCATCAACTTGTCACACCAGAAACATGTGAGCTGCATGCCACACGCGGGCACAAGCTCCGACCATGCATTGTGCCTTGTGCACGCTTGCAAAAGGAGGCGTGTTCTTGCTCCCTACCTGAAGCCGAAGCACAGCGCACGGCACATAACAAGCACGTGCCGCACCTCCTGGATGGGCCACCACACCCCAGCCACCACGCACACCACACACCATGTGCACGTTGTGGGGCGCTAACAAGAATCATGATGGGCAGACGCGGATGTGTCCCCACTGTAGTTAATCGAATCATGCAGCAGCAGGAAGCAATTCGAGAGGGCGAGCTGGCTGGGCCGCAACAGCGAGTCCCATGCACAGCACAATTTACCCAGCAAAATGTGCAGAAGTAAAGAAGAGCAGGCGCCGCGCACAAGCACACACGCACACAGGCGGACAGATGCACCAGGCAATGCGACCCGCATGGCCGCAAGCACGCGAAAGAACACGCTAGAACTCTTGGTCATCCAGTGTTGCCCGACTACATACTGCCATGTAGATGCTACTGCACCTTGCACTGCGTTGTCGTCTGCATCAATTGATGAAAACCCTGCCTATACACACTGCGCCCCAGGCCCATCAGTCAAGTAACACATGCCACTGCCACATGGCCCGTGCCTGGCTTGTGGTGTAACAACAATAGCATCATCGCTACCACATGCCATGCCCCACAGATATGCTTTGTACTGACTCTGTGCAAGACTGAAACCGCCTAATCTACGAATGTACCTGAACCCAGCAGGGCAGTGGCCTAGACCATCATCCACAGCTACATCTGGCACCTGGTTGCCTTCTAGCCTGCACACCTGGCTGCTTCCTGATCATGCCTCACAGTATGACACAGGAAGAGGACCAGGGGTGAGCATCTCCTACCTAACTGCTACTCCATTCTAACGAGCTAGCTAGCCTAAGTGAATGCGTGTGCGAACCAACGGAAGAGCCAGCAAAGCAAAGCAAAGGCGCCGCTGGGGAGGAGAACACCCCTGCAGCCCCCCACGGCACATGTGTAAACACAAACAGCGCGTGCACTACTGCCTGCCAGAGATCAATGGGTTGTGAACCCTAGAACCCTCACGGAAAACCATCCACCTCACAGGCCCTGCACCCGATGCCACAGCTGTGCCCGCCCACCTCCCCAGGGGGGCACAACAGCAGCAGGATCCAACAACGCAACCACCAACACTGCCTGGCACCACCACATGCCCTGCAGTCAAGCAGATGCTGGCACCTGACCTCACAAACTTCCAGCACAACACCCCAGCAAACGCCACACACACACCTCGCCATGCAGCCGCCCCAGCCCCCTGCGCGTACCTCGCAACAAAGCTTGGGGCCAGCACCTGGCAGCCACTTCAAAGCCAACGCAGGCAATAGGTGGAAAACATCCTCCTCATCATCAGGTCAAAATCGTGTGACAGCGCCCCTATCACCACCACCCCCAAAATAGCTGCCGGTTGACAGCCCGGTCGAAAAGGCCCGAAGAGGCAGGCTACAGAAGAGGTGAAGGAGTGGCCAATGGGCTACACCACCTTGCCTGCTACCCCCTGCCTCCGCCAGACTAGTCCCACCACGCCTCGTCTTCCATGCATCTTCCATGTATCTGCGTCGCACCGCTGTGGCAGCCATGTGCCAAGCAACTGCCACAGCCCAACCTGCGTCACAATCAGCCTTGCCACACACGCCTCACCACGCACGCCTTGCCACACATGCTGCGGCCAATGCCACCGCTGCTCGCATGCTCAATGCTGTCACCAGTCCAACCACGGTCCTAAGAAGACGGCAAGGAGCCTGTCACAGGCCAAAGGCCCAACAACACCTAGCCCGACCACGCACGGCCATAACTGTGCGCAGAACGCGCCTGTCAGATGCACACTGGCCTACACGTCACATGTCAGCACAGCACATGCCAGCCCGCACAGCACATGCCAGCACAGCACAGCACATGCCGGCCTGCATCACCTCACAGGTTGCATGAGCAACCCCCATGCACAGGAGTCGCACCATGGACTAAGCAGGCTCTGCACAGAGCCACAACCTCACACACCTAGCAGCAGCTTGTCCCCAGTGCTTGCATGCGCAGCGCGCACATCCACACACATGCAGGGAAGAAACGTTCGCCGGGCGAAACGCGCAGGAGGCGGTGAGGCTGCAGGGTCATGTGTGTGTGGACACCACGCCGCCCACAATGACTGCTGCCACCGCCAGCAGTGTGAACGCGATCGCACGCGAGGGGGTGTTGTAGTAATCGGCCCCCAGCCCTGCGCCTGTCACTGTCTCCACACTCGACAGCCATGCCTGTGATGGGCAAGGCGTGTAAAGGGTCAAAAATCAGGTCTGAAGGTCAGAAGTGATGGCTGGAGGTTCAGAGGTTAGGGTTTAGCGCCTAATGTTCAGGGATCAGGGCAACGGTTTGGGGCTGGAGCAGATGTGACAGGTAGGGCAGCCCCCGCTAGTCCTGGGAGCCTGATTCGATCGTAAGACATGGTTAGATGACCTCATCACAAACCCCATCACGCGACCACCACCAGCCACACGAAGCCATGCAGCCATGGAATACACGCGGGCAAGAGTACCTGCCCCCCCACACACACCTGGTACACAGGGTCCAGGAAGTTGAAGGCCGCGCCGTCGCGCAGCGTGCGCATGTAGTGCTCACATGGCACCACCTCCTGGGGCAGCTTGGACAGCGGCCCACTCACAAACACGTGCGCGCCCGACACCACGCGCCCATCGTACGTCTCCACCTGGGGGCAGCACGTGAGACATCAGGCACCAGGCCGGTGATGCATCCAACCGGGGCGATGAGATAGAAGGCAGTGCACAGCAGCTGAACATGTTTCCACGCTTGCGCAGCAGACAGACAACATCAGACAGGACACATGCAGTGTGGGAGACAAGACGAGCGGAGCCACAGGTTGGGGCACTGCTTAGGGCTCCCAGGCCACGCCGGCCAGCGCTGCAGCACCGCTGTGTTTAAGCACATGTGCCCCTCAAGTAGAGCTTCAACCCATGCAGTCCAGCCCGCGGCCAGTCACCAGGCCCCTCACCTCCATCTGTGTTAGCATGTACCCCTGCTCTCGCTGCTGCAGCTTCTTCAGGTCGCCGCGCTTCATCGTGTACAACACGCCGTGCACGCGTGGCGCTGCACCCCCAAGCGCTAACGGAGGGAAGCGAGGCTGCACGCCAGAGGGCAGGGACTCCAGCGTCGCGTACCCTGCGCAAGGTGTGGAGTGTGGGGAAGCGGGTGACTGTGTGGAAGGGAGGGTGTAAGTATGGCTCGCCATGGGACAGGCAAACCCGTGGAACAGGGGTCACATACTGTGAGCACTCAGTGTTGCAAGAGCGCACATGCTGGGCAGGGAAGGGTAAGCGCAGGGACAGGATGAGGTACCACCTGGTCAGGGGTCACCCTTGCTAGTACCTGTCCACCCCTGGCAGTACCGCAGAAATGTACCGTGTACCGCCACAGCATATGTCCTAAGTACCACCGCCCCTGCCCTGTCCACCTTGGACACTGCCCACGTTGCACCTTGACCCAGCACCATCCATGCACCAGTGCCCGACAGCCTCTGTACAGTTGGCATGACAGCGTACCTCCTCGGTGCTTAAACACCATGCGCACAGATGGGTCGCGGATGGTGGCGGGGTCGCGCGAGGCGACACGCACGTCACGCCTCGCCAGCGTGTCCTGCGAGTCACAGGTCACATTGGTGTGCCCATGTGAGCCATGCGTGTGTTGGGCAGTGGCAGGCGGCAAAGCATGAAAGCATGAGCTGTCCCCTGCTGACGAGATGCTGACATGTCGCATGTGCAAGGCGTGCTGTCCAGCTGCATGCCTGCTCTTCGGGCGTGGCTGGAGTGCCAGGCATGTCCAGGCAAGGATCCGCCAGGATCTGGGCAGCACCTGAACAGCTGCAACCGCAGGAACGGCCTCATGCACGAGCTGTGCAGTCCTTGGCGTGCGCATGATGTGCATGGGCGAGCGCAAATGCAGAGACAAACCCCAGGCGTCACTCACACAGCTCATGTTCGCCCCGTAGGAGAAGATGTGCACCAGCTCATCGTCCTTGGTACCACTGTGTAGCCGCCCTGATGAGGATGTGTCCGTAGATGGAGGTTTCTCTGATGCAATATCAGCCCGGCGTCTCAAGTGCTCAATTGCCTCACTGTCGCTGTCGCTGAGCAGCGAATTAAGGTGCTTGGCCAGTACCAGCCGCTCTTGCAAACTCAGTGTGCCCTCAGAGGACGCAGGAGGACTGGCTGTTGGCAAACCCTCTGTACCAGGACGAGGCTGCTGCAGCACACGCATTGTTACGCTGCGCCTGGCTGGCCTGCTGCCGCAGGGCAGCACCGCCCGGCTGCAGCTGCGAGCCAAGTCCATTGAGACTCAGGCCCAAGGCGGCCAGCCAAGTTGCAGGGAGCAGCTGGGAAAGTCCCGATGCCCGTGGTCTCTGCTGCTGAACCCTTGGCTGTCGTCGATGATGCAATCACCAGACAGCAGGAAGGATGGTTGAAGCCACAGATGCACCTGCTGCAGCCTAAACCAAATGCGAGATTGCGAGAACGCTGGCGCGTCTATTGGTGGCGCGTGTGAGGGAGTTTGTGAGAAAACCTAAACCCGCACAGACTTTTCCGCGACTCGCACGTTCCTCGCCGTCAGAGTGTTGGTCCTAACTTGTTACTATACAGAAACACCCATGTCGCAGTTAGCCCCTAGTACACTTTGTGGTGTGCTGAGCAAGGCAGCCAGATGCGTGTACAAGGGTATGAATTTTGAGCCCCGGGTTCTGAGCGCCCTGGCTGCCGCCTCGACCTCCACCTCTACGCACACGTACAGCACCTTCCCGACTGCGCACGGATCTGCATTTGGGCATAGCTTACACGCACCAATCAGTGCACGGTGCCACGCTTTGACATGCCAGTGTACTACCTGCGTCAGATCAGTGATGAAGGCATCAGCTTCTTTGTCATCACCAACTTTTGGAGCGCGCACCTTCGCATCAGCATCTGACGCTGACAAGGCATCGCCTGGCAGCAAGGACGAGGCCAAGGCATCAACCTCCGACAAGCCGGAGCCCAGCGATGCGAAGGACAGCGGCAAGGAGGCGGAGGGTGTGGAGTCGAGCGGGTCGGAATCGGACAAGCCAGAGCCCTCGCCTGAGGAGTTGATGGCGCAGCTGAAAGAGCAGGAGGCTGCTGCTGCAAAGCTCACGGAGCAGGTGGGCGTGTGCGCAGGAGTGGATACATGAGGGAAAATGGGTTGTCATGGTCGGCCATGTCTGCAGCTGCAGTGTCAGCATGCACGGCAGTAGCACGCTCAGCACGGCAGGCCAGCTGTGCTTGAGGCCCACAGAGCACACCACACGCACTGCACACCCTGCATTCCTCTCAAAAACGCATGCTCTGCCACTGATCCAGAACAGGCATCACACACGTGCTACCCCATCGCCACGTGCATCGCTGCGATGTCATGACCACCATGCCATCATGCCACTCGTCACATGTGCTGCTGCCACCGATCCACATCCTGCGGTTCATGTGCATAGTGTATGCTGATGGACTGCAACAACGAATGCTCCTGCGCCTGCCCAACTGCCGCCCTGAGCCAGCCTTCGACCGCATCTCAACACAGCCGGCTTTGAACCCGGCAGCACACATCTCAACACTCAGTACGCAACATGTTGCATGCATGCACACACGCACACACGCGCACACACTGCAGGTGTCCCAGCTGACTGACTCCCTGAAGCGCGCTCTCGCTGAGATGGAGAACGTGCGTGCGCGCACCGCTCGTGAGATGGATGGCGCCAAGAAGTTCGCGGTGCAGGTGCGCGGTGAACAGCCGTTTGTGCGCTCGTGGCTCCTGCTTCTCTCTTGTTGTTTGAGCTCCAGCCAGCTTGTTCTAGCCAGCTTGTTTCAGCCAGCCTCTAGCCAGCCTGTTCTAGCCAGCTTCTATGCCAAGCGCACTTCTGGACCTCTAGGCACGACCAGCATGTGCACAGGCAAGCTGTATCATATCATGGCCCATGCACACTCTGCTGGCGGTGCTCCTCCACGCCTGAGGATTGATGCTGCCTTAATTATCTTGCTTGGGTCATGGGTTTGAACCTGCTCTGCTTGTAGCCTCTGCATGGCGCCTTGCTTGTAGCGCGTGCATGGGACCACCCTCTTGCCGTGTGCCTGATCTTATCCGGCAGGGCTTTGTGAAGTCGATCCTGGACGTGGCTGACAACCTGGAGCGTGCGGCTGCAGCTGTGCCCAAGGATGCGCTGGGTGAGAGCCTGTGCCATCGGTACAGGGTAGGATGCAGGCTGAAGGGATTGAAGTTTCTGGGCACTTGTTTCATACTGAGAGTTCAAGGTGTCGGGGTTTAGGGTGTCGGGGTTTAGGGTTGGGGCACAGGACAACAGGGGGGCTGAGAGCAGTGACTGGAGGAGCTGGGAGTGAACCTGCTGGGTGACCTTGCCGTGCGGTTTTCCGCCACGCCTGCAGCATCCGAGAGCGACCCAGAGAAGCTGCGCGCATTGCTGAAGGGGTTGCTGGAGGGCGTGGGTGCCACCGAGCGCATCCTGCTGCATGTGAGTCTCCTGCTCTCCTTCCTCCTCTCCTTCTCTCATTTGGCTCCTGCTGCATCACAGTGCCAGCTGGGGAGTATGGGATGAGCAGCAAGGGTGTGGGCTGATGCTGGCAAGGCTTGAATCACCTGGGATTCGATCTTAGCCAATGTCAGGGGGGTTACACTTGGGGTTAGGAGTGACACCTGAAGGGCCTTCTCTCATAACAAAGAATAGCACACAGGTCAGCACCACGTGCAGCAACCCAGCGCAGTGATCTACTGAACACTGGTGGATGCAGAGTCCGGACAGTGCCCAAGCTGCACTGCTGCTGGCACATGCAGGTGATGAAGATGAACGGCGTGGAGCAGTACAACCCTGAGGGCCAGCCGTTTGACCCCAACCTGCACAACGCCCTGTTCCAGGTGCGACGCCGCGCCATGCACCGAGCTGAGGGTTCGGCTTGAGGTCAGGGTTCAGAGGGCTGATACCGCGGTGGGAATCGCGGTATGCACGGTGCATGCGCCAGCTTGACCAGGCCCCTCCTGAATTGCGCCTGTGGGAACTACATGGATGCAGGTGCCAGATGCCAACAAGGAGGTGGGCACTGTGGCCGTGGTCACCAAGGTGAGCGTGTGCGCTGGCAGGGTCTTACGTGGGGGGCCCTACACCCACCTGAGTGTGTGCGCTTTCACGGGGAGCAAGATTGTGTGTGTGTTGCAAGGGCACTGGGCACAGGTGTCTGCTCATAACCAGCCCATCGCTTATATTATTCCATCAGCTCATCAGCTGGGCAATGTTCTGCACACTGCAGCACATGTACAGTGCACTGAGCGTCAGGATGGCGCTGGTGCTGCTGCGTTGATCCTGGATGTGCCGCTGTATTGCTCCTGTGTGTGCTGCTGTGACCACCTTGCACCTGTTGCTGCACCTCTACCTGCAGCGCGGCTACAAGCTGCACGACCGCGTGATCCGGCCAGCAGAGGTGGGCGTGGTGCGCGCGCCTTGAGCAAACACGGGGTGCGCAGGCGGTGCAGATCGCAAGTAGTGGCGTGGCGTGCAGATCGCGGGTGGTCGGTGCACACGATAGGTGGCTACATGCATTCCCTGGTGGCTATGAGCTGTGTTTGGTGTGCAGTTTCTTGTGATGGGGCTGGCGCTGAAATGTGCTGCTCGAGCAGAGTGTGTTCTGTGTGGTGAAAGTGTGCACGGCTGAGCACTGCTGGCCACCGGGGGCTGCTGGCAACAAGCGATCGCCCTCAATGCCGGCGCGTGCTTGGGGACGGGCGGCAGGCAGCGGAGGAAGTGGCAGCAGTGTCGTGTGCACTGATGGTTTGGACTGTGGTCAGCAGCTGTCGTGGTGTGTGTCCAGTCACAGGGCGGACTGGTTGCAAGCATGCTGCGGTGGACGGTGTGCTGTGAGCTCTCCAGTGCTGCTGTAATGCTCCAGCCATGTGCACTGCATCCTTCCTCCTGCCCGCATCCAGTGCGCGTGCCAAGAACTGCAGCACGAAGCGAAGCGTGAACAGCAGTGTGTTGGACACCACAACCATAGCTGTCCTCTGCGCAGGCGCTCCAGACAGTTGGGCACGTAACGGGCATGTATCGACTGCCACAGTAAGGTTGATGAATGATGCGCGCTCATACCTGAAGAGCGAGAAATGTGGCCGGCGTTGTAGCCAGTGCCAATCTTACGCTCCTCATCGATTTTAAAGAAGCAAACAGATTGGACAGGCAAGAGCAAGCTACTCTGCTGAGCCAAGCCAACTTTGGGCAACATGTAGGACGGCCTCAATGGCGTTTCAGCGACGATGCCAGCTGTGGCGTCTCTGCCTGTTGGCAGCAGCACTCTTGGGGCTTGCACTGGTTGCACTGGTTGCCAGTTCTCAGGGCCAGCAGTCAGTGAAGCGGGAGCCCTTGGGAGCGGCGACGGAGGATGTCGGTGACGCCATGAGGCGCTCTACTGTTGGAACAAGCCACAGCTTGGCGCAAGAGATGGCACCCCTGCTGCGACATGGGATGCAGAAGAGGCGCGTGACAGTAGTGGTTTTTGCTGCTTTCAGCACGCTTGCGAGTGGTCCCAAGTGCTTACACCCATGCCACGGTGACTTGCCACGGGGCATCACGCAGGATGCTGCAAGGCACAGACTGCGACTGCGTTGACCGCTGCGAGATGGCGCATCAGTGCAGTTGTTACGGAGAGCCTGTGCTAACCATCGACGTGGAAATCGCGGGTGGGTTGCTGCGTGCAAGCTACAGCAGGAACAGAGCCATCGAGCTTTTTCGTAGCCCCTATCCTTCTTTCCGTGCAAACCATCGGGCATCTGAAGGGGCCTTGGGCTTGGCACCCTCGAGTCGTAGGTTGAGGGACGGCCACTAGACGCTGAGTGGGGCCCACAAGCGTTGAATTCGCGCTGCATTGCTGTGCGTCACATGGCTGCCTGACTGGCATACTTGCATGCAGGCCAGTGCATGTGCCACCATGCCGAACACGCAACAGAACAGCGATCAACGCCAGTCACGAACGTGCCATTAGCCGCATGCGCACCTAGCCATGCACTTATTTGCCGGCCCCTGCCACCTGGTCCACAATACTGCACCTGTTCCACACCCGCCTTGTACTGCCCTGTACTGCAGCGCTGTACAAGTGGTGGTGGGGCAATCGGCTGGACCGGATCGTTCCTGAGTTCTTGACATGCCGTAAGGTGAGCAGCCCGTCATGCCCTTCACGACTGCCGGCAGTGATGCAAGGGATCACTGGAGCAAGCCAGCAGGGTGTATAACACGCACACAGTAATGGGCCTGGGGTGTGCAACTGTGCATTAGATCCCGCCATGTATGGTGGATCCCACATGAAGTGAACTGAAGTACCAGTGTTTGCCTTCAGATTAGGGTCCAGGCCAATAAGGTTTAAGGCTCAGGGCAGCTCTTGTCTCTGTGCGCCAAGATGCCGCCAGGCGCGTTGTGCTCTTGTGCTCGTGCAGCGTGTGTGCGCATTGATGTTGGACTCCTGCACTGCCTCAACCCTACCTCCGTGCAGCGACTGCATCACACGCCCTGCAGTTCACGCCACTCCACAACACACTCATCACACATGCCACATGTCCACACATGCCTCATAAGAGCGTGGATCCCCTTGGAAGACGCTACGCTTACCTAATTCTCACTGCCTGCGGCGACGATACTCAACCTGATGACATTTGCAAGCTATGCCTATTGCATACCACACCAGAGCGTTCGCCGCCTCACCACCTCGCATCCGCAGTGCTGCGCTTGCACCTTCCCCCAGCATCTTGAAAGCTTTCTTTCAACGCACTTCCCACACCCGCGTTCACCTGCTTTCATCTGCTGCCCCAACCGCCTCCCCCACCCGCATTTCACCACCTCTCCACCCACCTCACACTTCACACCCACACTCATCAACTGCCCACAGGCCTTGGAAATGGACCGCTGGTGGCCTGGGTATGAGAAGACGTGGGTGGGTGCAAACTACATGGTGTACCCCGCCATGCGCGGCACGCTGCCCGCGTCATGGTCCAGTCTGACCGGACTGACGCGGCTGTCGTTGAGCGGGCTGTACCAGGGCGAGCTGCCCGCGGCGTGGAGCGGCCTGACTGGGCTACAGGAGCTGCGGCTGTTTGACGCAAACTGTACCGCAGGGCAGCTGCCTGCCGCGTGGAGTACCATGACGGCGCTCACGGTGCGTGAGGCGGAGTGAGAAAGAATGCATCCGGAGAATGGAGTGCAGATGGGTCCAGATGATGGACTCAGATGATGGATCCAGGTGGCAATTGTAACCGCAAATGCAGCACACGCTGCTCTCACGGCTGGGTTCACACACTCGGCAGGCACTTGACTGTACTGCCGACTGTCTGCTGGTGTACTGCACTCTTTGCGGCACACTGCGGTACTGCTGCGGTACAACCAGTGCAACTGCGTGTGGTCCACGTGTCACGCAGGCACTGGAGATCAGGAACCAGTGGTCTGACCGTGTGGGTCTGGGGGGCTCTCTGCCTGAGCTGTGGTCCACGCTCACGGGCCTCAAGGTGTGAGGGGGTTGGGCGGGAGGAAAGTACTGCTCTGTGACAAAGGGCATTCGCAAGAAGGTCTCAGAGGCCCAAGCATCAAAACCCTGAACCCTGAACCCTAATGGTTGGGTGGGTGTTAGAGGCTTGGCATATGAGCTGCTGCGGATGTGCAGTCGAGGGTCTAGATTGAGTATGCGTGGTGCTACTGTTATCACGAGAATGATCATGACCACTATCATTTTCTTTGCTGCCTTCAGCTTGAGGCACGCCGCCTGGCACGGCAGCGGCTGAATGCAACTCGCTAGTCCCTGTGCAGATGTGGTGCTGAGCCCGCAGCATATCATGACGCGCGGCTGCCAACAGCGCCTGCAGACCTGTGAGCCCTAAATCCTGTACCCTGGCACACTGCACACTGCAGGCGCTCACTCTGAGCGGCAATGACCTGGTGGGCAGCTTGCCCAGTCAGTGGAGCACTCTCACACGGCTCACGGTGGGTGACGAAGGGTTTGGGGGTTTGGTATTGGTATACAGGCATTAGGGTTTGGGTATAGGTCATTAGGAAGCAGGGTTGCAGAGTGCAACAGGGAGCTGGGGCGGGTCCCATGGCAAAGGCTGGCGCTGTGCTCTCATAATGCACTTGCTCCTGGACCCGGGCTGACTTTGGGGGCACCGTGCACCTGGGGGGAAAGCCCTAGTGCTAGATCTGGAAAACACTTTACCGCAAAACCCTGGACCTTCAACCCCGACCCTGGGGCCTTTGACGCATGCCCCGCAGCGGCTGGACGTGTCAGGCAACAGGCTGCTGGGGGGCACACTGCCGCGCGCCTGGTCGGTCCTCACAGCACTACAGGTACTCTCACTGTACCGCACCCGCATCACTGTACCGCCCGACTTCCCGGCTGACCACAAATGGCGGCTGACGCCGGAACCGGTGCAGCCTGCCAGGCTGCCCGCGGCCCCTCCGCCCTCCCCGCCCCCGCCCCCG
>QAXD01000206.1:94320-120064 GCA_004335575.1 Haematococcus sp. NG2 | reverse complement strand
CGCGGCCCTGGCTGCGAGCCGGCGCGCAGCCGAGGCGGAGCGTGCACCTGCCTGCAGCACGGGCGCCTGCTCCGCTGCCGCCGCATGGGAAGAGGATGCATGGTAGGAGGCGTGGAAGGTGCTGTGGGTGGTGTTGGTGCTGCTGGTGGTGTGGGTGATGGTGGTGGTGGTGGTGGCAGCAGCGGCCGTGTGCATGGATGGGTCGCCATGCGCGCGTGTGGTGCTGCGTTGGGATGCGCGCATGGCACGCGCATGGGATGCGGCCATGCGGGGGGCCCACTGCTCCTCCTCACTGCTGCTGCTGCTGCGGCTGCTCGCCCCCCCAGCTGCTGCTGCAGCCGGGACAAGTGCTGGTGGCGATTGTGCTACGGCGGCGGCAGCAGCAGACGCAGCCCCAGCTGCATCGATTGTGGATAATGACGATGATGATGCCCCATGCTCTGCAAAGCTGGGGAACTGGGTGCCCCGTGTGTTGGCCGCCATGTCATGTGCCGCACCAAAGCTGGGCATCTGTGTTGCGCGCGTCGCAGTGCGCTGCTGCACGAAGCTGGGAAACTGGGTGGCGCGGCTGTGAGTGGCGGTGGGCAGGAGCTGTGATTCGGCCCCTTCAGGCGCTGCGTTGGGTGCAACCTGCTGGGCTGTCATGCCAGGTGCAGGCATGGCTTGCATGGAGGTCGGAGCTGTGCCCATGCTGCGTGAGCGTGCGGACAGGGCGCGCTTCCAGCGCTCCGCCTGCCCCTCATCAGAACTACTGTCGTTCATGTTTTGGGGATCGTCGATGATTGCCTCACAACCTTCCACTCCTGCACGTCACTGGAAGCACGATTTCACTGCTTTGATGAATTTTTGATCCTAAGGGTGCAGCCCACCACGTGCTTGTCCAGGAACATAGGCGCATTTGCTGAAGTAAACAACTGGTCAAGATACGACTTAAGACTGGCGAACCACGCACATTAAGATGCCCTTCAGCATGTGCCACAGCGGCGTCGTTTCGTATTCATGCCCGGCACCGCAGGCATTTCAATTTTCGCTGGGCACCTATCGTCTACAAGATATACAAGTGCTCATCGTTGCTTAATCACAAGCACCCTTCGAGGCTTCTCATCTTCAAGCTGACATTTTGTGCATCACACATCGCATTGGGCGTTCTTGACTTGATTCCCGGCTCTTCGCCTTAATCGGTGACCCAATTCCCTCTTTTAAGCTTCATCTTTCCATCGGGCAGCCATGCAGGCCTCCCTGCATACACGCACAACTGCACCCCTTCGGGGATGCCGGACGATGGGCAGGGCTTCAAGCTACACTCCTAGCATTCGTCGTGGGCGCCATCAGTGCAGAGCCGTCATCTCATCTGACGATGGGCCAAGCACATCAGAGCGGGCAGGGTCAATGCTCTTTGGTGGCATTTTGGCAGCAACAGTGGCTATTGGTTCCTTCTCTCCAGCACTGGCATTGGATGATAAGCTCGTGGAGCGGGCAGTGCAGGAGTACGCCGCGCTAAGCAACCAGCAGCAGAACAATCTTAAGGACCTAGATAACATCAGGCAAAAGTACCGCCTGCGTCGCGCTCCAGATGGACGCCTGCAGCTGCGGAGTCAGCGCGGCGAGTGGTACATGATCCGCTTAGACATGGAGGTGAGTATAAGCACGGGAGCAAGGGCGTTGCCAGGCAACGCACTTGTGCAGATGTGATGGTGTTGCATGGAGCCTGATGCTGACGTGTATGTTCTGCATGGTGCATGCAGGTGGCAGGGAGCATGCTCCTCCGTGACCCCAAGGGCAATGTGTATGCAATCCAGACAGATGCGCTTCAGCAGGTGGGTTCATGCATCCATCATGTAAGCAAGCAGGCGCTGGAGGGACGTGCTTCACCGAATTTCTCAATCTGCTCATCACCTGGATACATGCTGCACGCTCGTTGCTCAGCCGCATGTCCTGTGCATCCTCTCATTGTGTGCAGATCGACCTGTCAGATGACCTGGTGGCGCTGATGATGTTTGCCGATGGGGACTGGGTGAGTGTTCACGATTGCAGTGCTGCCAGTCTGCCAGGACGCGCTTTTAGTGCTACCAGTCTCCCACCACACGCTGGTAGTTGCCGGTAGACGATGGTAGATCACAGTTAAGTCATGGCAGCACGGGCTGGTAAATCAGTGAGGTTGGGCTGGGGCTCAGGACAACACACTGCACACATGCTTGGGTGTTGTGCTTCGTCAAGGCGACCAAGCGCAACAGCTCTGCGCGTAGGCGGATACAACCACTGGCATGCGGCCAGCATGTTCCTGCGGCTGTATATTGTCCACCCGCGATCCAGGCCCTGTGCACACTGTCGTACCCTACACACGCACAACGTGCCACCTCGTTCATGCATATTTTACTATGTAACTGTCCCGCGATGCACGAGCTTCAGCAGAAATACACTGCGGCTCTACGGCATGCACCCTGCAGGAGAAGCAGATGTCACCGGTGGAGTACGTGGACGAGGGGGGCAAGGTGCAGCAGCTCAAGCTCGAGGAGCGGGAATTCCGGGAGGTGAGCCACAGGGTTCAGGGTTGAGCGAGGAGGCAGGATTGGTTTAGAGTTCAGGGTTGAGTGAGGAGGGAGGTACAGTGCAGGCCGGTGCACCATCAACTGGGCAGATGTGAGATGGTGTGATGCCTTATTACCAAACTGCGGCAAGTGGTAGGTGTGCCACACGTCAGATGGTCCGACAGGTGCTGGAAGGGAAGGGTATGGTTTTGATATGGAAGGGGGATGCACATACTGCATGGATGTGCTGGAGAACAGAGCAGAACGTACAAAGCACATATGTCAGAGAGATCACGGATGCACGGCAGATGGCTTTGGGATGCATGGACGCCACGTGTCCACCCAGTGCATGCCATTGCCGGTCCGCCTGGCATTGGCACCATGCGCTGTACGTAGCAGGTGGCATCACACGCGCCATGCTGTGTTGTGCCTGTTACTACCTGCACTGGTCTTCTGCAGCATTGGTGGATGCATACAAACACTAAGCATATGCACACATGTGGCCCTCGCAGGTGGTGGGCATCCTGAAAGAGATGCAGGAGGAGGAGGAGGGCCAGTGAAGCCCAAGGGGACAGGTCTAATGGACATCAATGTTTTGTTCAAGTTGTGTGCTGAAACTGGGAAGGGTTGTTCTGCAGCAGGGACTATCTGGGTTATGCGGCTAAGGCATGCTTGGAGCCTGGGGACATGGGAAGTGTGGAAGTGGAAAGACATTGTGATGCTAAAACGCACAGTCAGAGCCTAGCTGTGCGTTGATGCGCGGCATTTACGGGGTCCAAACATGAGGCCTGTAGGGTCCAAGCGTGGTGCTGCCCGTCTGTGGTGCTGCTTTTACTTTTGCCCATGTGCAGGGCGCAAATGGCATGCGCATGGACTTTGTAACGATTGCAAGATGTGTGCACTGCAGTCACAGGTGCTGGTCAGATCTGCCAGGTGCAAAGCGCCACAATGTCGGCCCTTGGTGTTCCTTAAGCCCCTGCATGGGACCAGTGCTCGATCGCCAAGCCTAACATGGTCAGATGCTGGAGTGTTCGAGGCGGCTTTCTAGTGAACTGCTTCTTGTTTGGGCCACCGCCTGCATGCTAGGCACATAATGACACAATGCATCATGCACGTGATGCAGCATGCAAGAAGTGAGAAGCAGCAGTTCGTCGACGACATATGCCCCAACCACGACCTTATCTCTGTGCGTACTGAACACGCTCAACAAATCTGAAGCAAAGCTGACCAGGGACGCATTTCCACTGTCCCCGTCTTGGCGCAAGTGGGCTGGCCGAGTTTGCGTTCGGGGACTGAGAGGTAGCCGTGATAGCACAACCGCGATCAGGTAGCCGCGGATCGCAGACATGCTGGTTCCAGCAAGGCACATGGGGGCTCCTTGCTTGGGAGGCAGCTGCGGACATAATTCAAAGCGCCCGTGCTATATATGCTGACGGTAAGTCTTGGCGGCTTGAGGCTGCGTGGCTCCCATGACAGCTGCATGCCCCAAAGGCCCCCTGTCAAACCCGCACCCCAGTCGTGGAGGCATGGGCCGAGGCCATCTCCACATGGTTGCCCCAGTAGCGGGTGTGACAGGGCAGCGGCACTCTTTCGTAGACCAGTGTGCCCAACGCCCAGTGTGGGCACACCTGGATGCTGTGGTCCCCATCATACAGCCTGGCATGGGGCTGGATGTTGAACCACAGCTGCTTGTAGCCTTGAAGCATCCACTCCACCTCCAGCCTCACCTCCTCGGTGATGACATGGAAGGAGCGGTGGAGCTGGCGCATCCCCTCCGAGCTGTACAAGCTGGTGCACACCAGCTTGTGCACCAGTTTGTTCAGCTCGGAGTGGATGCTCAGCTTCAAGGCGCGAGGCGGTTACAAGCAGCTGCAATTCAACATCTAGCCACCATTTGCCGGGTTGTATGATGGGGACCGGAGATCGGGGTGTGCCCACACTGGGCGTTTGGCACATTTGTATACGCAAAGTGCCGTTGCCCTGTCACACCAGCTATTGGGGCAAGCATGTGGAGATGGCCATGAGCAGCCACCTGCAGGCACGTAGCACCGTTGGCATGGCCGAGGTGCACAAGCCGGATTTGGCGGCGCAGCAGGGGGCGCTCATGGCACAGGGGGTGTAGCGTCTGCAAGCGGCCGCCCCGGTCAAAGGGCCAAGCGCAAGGGCAAGACGTGCAAAGCACGAGCGCTGGAGCGGGTGATTGCCAAGGCGCGGACCACACCATCATGCTGGCCACCAAAGACCGGAATGTGCGCCTGCGGCCGCAATGGCCACCGGTATGTTGATGGTCGAGGTGCTCAAACATGTGGTGTGTGTCTGATTAGTCACTTGGGCATGTGCGAGCTCAGTGCTTACATTTTTATAGCCGCTTAGACCCGTGGCTTAGACCCAGCTATGCAAGTGTGTGCGTGCTCATGCACGTGTGCACTGAACTCCCAACACTGACACGCTGTCTTGCCCTATTTGCCTTCCGCCCTCAGGAGTTCGAGAAGACCTAGTAAGCAGCTTCTGCTGCTTGTCTGCAGCCTGGCTTGTCTGCAGCCCTGGTGAAAGCTGAAAGTCTGCTGATGAGCTTGTACATGTCACATGGTACAGTGTGATGGAGCGGAAGATGACGAGTCTGCCTTTGCGTTTGGCCTGCAACGCGGCAAGGAACATGTAAGACGCTCAGCACCATATAACATGTGGCGGGGCGCCAGCGATGCGCGAAGTTTGAGCCTGCAGAAAGCATTCAGTACAAACCAGCCCGATGCAAATGGATCAAACGGTATAAACTTGCCCGGGAGAGCATCGTTTGAAGTCCCTGACGAGCTAGCAGAGGCAGTGCAGAAGCGGCTTGCAAACACACGGCTGAGCAGCACCTACTCGCAGCCTAAGACATCGGTCTTATCAAATGTGGCGGAGCTGAGACGGCCAAGCTTGCCAGCGGAATTGCTAGCCTACGAGGAATGGAGGGTGGGTGCTGCATGCTTTGACACTTGCCGAGATGCCCTTTGAACGCGCAGCTTATTATTTTGATGAATACGCTGGCATCCTGCGCAGCAAAAATTCCCTTGTGCAAACCAGCGCTTGGAGGAAATCAAGGCCGTGTTAAAGGGCAAGCGCCTGGCGGTGTTCTTGGACTACGATGGTGCGTTCAAGCTGACGCTTTACATTTGCATGCAACAACCCCAGTGCCGAGCGCAGTGTTCCACGGTTTGTGCCTGTCGACATCGCAGGCACGCTCACGCCGATCGTTTCCAACCCTGACGAGGCGCTCATGTCACAGCAGGTGCGGGGCTGGTGCATGTCATGGGGCATGCATTGTGACAGTGCCCGGCACCAACATGCACGATGTGGGAACAGCTTTGGCAGACACCGCGACGTCCCGCGTCCCTGCGCTGCAGATGCGGGACGTGGTTCGGGCCCTGGCCCAGCAGTTCCCCACAGCCATCATCAGCGGTCGCGGGCGCGAGAAGGTGGAGAATTTCGTGCAGCTCAAGGAGCTGTACTACGCGGGCAGCCACGGCATGGACATTGCGGGCCCCTCGGTGAGCCCTGGGCCCTGCCAGCTCAAAAATAGCATGTACTGCGCGCTGACGTGGCATGCAGTGGCACGTGCAGCAAAACGCAATGGAACACCCAGCAGGCAGCGCATGCAGCGTGCTGGGCAACATACGCAGCAATGGCTCTGGCAGGGGGGCCAGTGGCAGCCCGCATGGGGGGCCAGCACACGCCTCGCTGATCCAAGCCACATGGGCAGCATGGGCGCCCATGGCCTCGCACGCAGCCAGGCGCCTGAAATGGCATCGTAGCATCTCAGGGTCAGCACAGCCCCATCATGCAGTATCACCATGTTGACTCGCATGTGGTTATCAGGATCGGCCTGAGCAAGCAGAAGCAGCAGCAGGGGATGGGCAGGGCTGCGCTGCACGTTTCCACAAATCCCCTATCTTATCTGGCCTGCTGCCCACTTGGTGCCGCTGCCGCCGCCGCTGCTGCAAAACCTGCTGCTGTTGGTGCCACAGAACTCTGATGTGACACAACAGGCACCGGCCAAAGCCCTCCTAGCATGTCAGCAGCAACCCACCGGTCCAACACTCCATTCATGAAGTCTGCGTCCTCAGGGTTGTGAAAGCCAAACGCTAAACCCTGGACATACCACATCACCGTGCAGGCGTTTGATGGGGAGGCCTGGTGCTCGTGCGTGGACTCATCCTTCCAGCCTGCCGCACACTTCCGCCCACTCATCGATGACGTGTACCGCCAGCTGTGTGAGCGGTACGTGCAGTACAGGCAGTACGGGTGGTGCAGGCAGCCACGGCTCGCCAGCCGCAGCAGCCGCGACGCCTCAGCCGCAGTGGCAGCTGTGCAGAGCAGGGATGTGGGTGTGGGTCTGGGCAGGGACATGGATTCCATGGATTGGGTTGAGCAGTCGCAGCAGGGCATGCTGGCTGTGGTGCTGCACCCACGTCCAGCAACCTGGGTGCAGGACTTGATCAGAGTCTCAGGGTTCAAGGCTGCTTGGTTCAAGTTCAGGCATGAACCCCCTGCCCGCTCCAGGCTCACCGCCATTCTTGCAGTAAACCCCGAAACCTCACGTTGTTGCTGTTGCTGTGGGTAAGCCAGCCAAGGGCCCATTGGCGGCATATCCTTCCAAGTTCAACGCCCTCAACCCTAATCAGCTGCTGCTGCGTGCTGCTCCAGGCTCACCGCCATTCCGTCCCTAAACCCTGAACCCTCATGACCAAAACTCTCAACCCTAAAGTGCTGCTGCTGCGTGCTGCTCCAGGCTCGCGGCCATCCCTGGATCCTCTGTGGAGCACAACACGTTCTGTGTGTCTGCGCACTTCCGCAACTGCGAGGGCGACGACTGGGAGCGCGTGGTGGCGAGCGTGGAGCAGGTGGGCGGGGGAGGGCTGTGGTAACTCAGAAGTTTAATAATACTTTGGGGTTCAGGGTCTAGGGCACGGGTCTAGGGCTTCACGGGTTTAGGATCTTCACAAAACCAACTTGGGGAAAACAAACTAGGACCCTTGATGGCCAGAACCCCAGAAGCCCAAACCCAGAAGCCCCACAACCCTGAACCTCGAGGAAAACCTTGGAACCCTAGATGCCCAAAACCCTGGACCCCGAGCCCTGGCACCCTTACACCCTGAACTCCTTTACCCTACCACCTCCGTCACGAACCCTGACACCCCAACACCCTGCACACCCTTCCAGCACACCTCACTCAGCACACCCCTCTCAGACATCCTGCACCTGTTCACATCTCACTCAGGTGGTGGCCTCCAGCCCTGAGCTGCGCATGACCCGGGGGCGTAAGGTGGTGGAGGTGCGGCCCAAGGTCAACTGGCACAAGGGCACGGCGCTGGACCACCTGCTTGGGGTACTGGGGCTGCGCGGGGCAGGTGCGCCAAGTCCTGTTTTTGGGCGTGCGCTCGTTCTGTTTGGGGTGTGCCCTTATTCGCTTTTAGGGGTTGTGCCCTCACTCGCTTTGCGGTGTGCCCTCATTCCTTTTGCGGTGTGCCGGGTAGAGTATGCCCTCTACACATCATCGCCCTGTGTCCTCATGCACCTCAACCCATCGGCATGCTGACAGTGCGCATGGAACCAAGCCGGCTGGCTGGCATGGGTTGGGGAGAGCGGTGGGGTTGTTGGGTGCAATGCCACACGCATCGTACCACTGCATTGCCACACCACTGACCCGCTGTACCGCGTACCGCTTCACTGCTGTACCGCTGCAC
The DNA here is from genome assembly GCA_004335575.1 of Haematococcus sp. NG2. Taxonomy (NCBI): domain Eukaryota; kingdom Viridiplantae; phylum Chlorophyta; class Chlorophyceae; order Chlamydomonadales; family Haematococcaceae; genus Haematococcus; species Haematococcus sp. NG2. Next base: position 111,810 of record QAXD01000206.1, on the reverse strand, counting down.
CGACTGTACCGCTGCACTGCTGTACCGCTGTACTGCAGCGGACGTGGTGGCGCTGTACATCGGGGACGACCATACGGATGAGGATGCGTTCCGCACACTGCGCGATGCAAACCAAGGTGAAACATAATGTGGACGATAAAATATTGGACGATGAAACATATAGGTCATATGAGTCCTGCACAAACATCACCTTATATCTTACAGTAGTCAACTCATCTTACATAGTTCATCATCATTACTAGGGCAGCGGTTGATGTGTGACATTCGTGGATTGTTTTATGATTTAGAAGCGAGCCGCGCGCAGCCAGCCCCCTGGTTCTGCACTGGACACGTTTGCTGGTGCACGCCGCATGCAGCCAGCAGCATTGTTTCTGCTGAAACGCTTAAATACAACGGGGCTTTGGGTTCACGCGCAGCAGATGATGCTGGTGCCAGCCGCATGCAGCCCGGGGCCTTGGTTCAACAAAGGCCCTACAGATCCTAACCAACCCAGTGTACCCACCCTGCCAACCACCCCACCCCTCGCAGGCTTTGGCATCCTGGTGTCCACGAAGATCAAGGACGGCACAGCTGCGCGGTACACGGTGCGCGACCCGTCCGAGGTGCAGCTGTTCCTGGAGGCGCTGGTGGGGTGGGGCCGCACCGAGGACAACGCGTGGCGCACATCCGGACCCAACGGTGGCCATGGCTGGCCCCCAGGCACGCATGTACCAGACGCAGCCGCCGCGGCCGCCGCTGCAGCAGCACCAGCAGCTGCCAGCAGTGCTGCAGCGGCAGTGGGTGGCGGCCGTGGCCCAGGGCTTGTGGGCGCGGGGCAAGCGGGCGCTGCAGCAGCAGCCGTGCTCCAGGCGGCACTCGCGAACGGGCAAGTGACGCTGCAGCAGCACCAGCCGCGATCTCAGGGGGCGGGGGGTGTGTGCGGGGCGGCGCGAGCGGGGGCGGGTGAAGCTCAGCGTTGCATGGGCCGGTGTGCCGCATGTGCCACGTGTGCGTGTGAGCTGGGAGGTGCTGGGTTCATGGGCCTCACAGCTGTTGCTGGGACTTGATGTGTGCGTGTGCATGCCCTATGGGGTGTGTGCATGTCCTCATGGGTGCTGCATACATCGCATGGCAGCAGCCAGCCCATGCGCGCACCTGGTGGACCCCACATGGGGTGTACCATGCTGAGCCGCCCCATTTGAGCCCTGGACACCCTGCCCCCAACCAGCCACTGGACCTGCCAATGCATGTATGGTGGTCATGGTGCTTGGCCCACGCGTGGAATGGGCCGGCTTCATTGCCTGTGTATCATGTGTTTGGTGTGTGGGCCAGTCCATTGTGTGGCCATGCAGCTCCATGTGGGCACAACGCTATGGCCCGTGACACTGTGACTTGTGGGGCGAGGGTGGGGAGGGGGAGGGGTGTTCAGCTGTACTCCTAGCGGCCTGGTGCTTCGCTTCGTATTGCCGCGTTGCCGCGTTGTGGTCAGCCCTGTGCCTGGTATGGGATATATTGTGTTGGGGAGGGGGGCTTGGCCTGCGCCCAATTGCACGGCCCAGCTGCATTGTTTCAGTGAACACTGAACAGTTTTCAACCATAGGGAGGTGGGGTCTGGGAGGGGGTGGGGGGTGATGGAGACCGCATGCTGCGACTGACCCTCATGTTTCCCTCACTGGCTCCCGCCATCTTGACTCCGTGACACGTTTGCCCTTTGCGCCCTTTTCTATTCTGACAACCAAGGGCTGTGCGCGCTGCCTGCACCAGCAATGCACTCACACGCGCACGCCTGCGGCAGTTTTGGTTGATTGCCTCTGGTGTGGCAGGGTGGCGCGTGTGCGCGTGTTGAGGGTGGGGAGGGGAGGGTTGCGGCGCAGGCCTTTGAGAAGAGACTGGAGGCCGGGGCTGGTGTATATTGTATGGGTGAGGTTTTGAGGCTGGGGCCTGGGCGGCCTGTGCCTGACCACAGCGTGTTTGCTGCACCTGTGGGCCTGAGTGTGATGTGGCGCTTCCACTTTTGGTTTCAGGCGCGTGCTGGGCCAGCGCGCGTGCGCGTTTTTGCAGTGTCGCGCGCACGCGCAGCAACGGGTGCTATGCAGAACTGTCAGGTGCTGTCAGGTGTGGTGGGGATCAGCACGTTTGTGTGTGCACACCTGTTGGTCCATACTGTGCACTGTGGTACAGGCTGCTGAACCTTTCGCAGCAGGGGCAGCTGGCATTGGCTATAAAGCCCCCGTAGTGCATGCTGAGACGCAGCAGCCGCATGGCTGACGTGCAGGGAGCAAATGTAAGGTGTCGATTTTGAAGATCCTCCATGCAATCGAGCCCAAACCTGACCTTCAGCGATGCCTCTCACAATGTAGTGGATCTGGCTTGTTGCAGGAGGCTTGCTCACAGTGCACTGCCATATGATCAATGGGGCTGGCCCCTCACTCAAAAAACTGCCCCCAAGTGCAGCGGGCACGGCGTCCAGGCTGCGGAGCTGGCCATGGCAGGCGCAAGTCTTGGGACTGATGCACTGGTGAGCAACACGTACACACGTTGCTCAAGTGCCAAGAGGGACCAACTGGCACCTACAGCTTCTATAACCTCAGCAGCTGGCCAGGCCACATGCGTAAATGAGGCCGTGGCTAGTGCGTGCAGCTGCTAGAACAACAAACAAGAAACAACACAAGAACAGCAACACAGGCATTGCCAGCAGCGCAGCTTCAGCACAGCAGCACAGTGTGCCTTGCTGCCACACATGCAGTCCTGGACATTATGATGATATCGATACGCATCAGGTACCAGCAACATGTTCATGTCCATATCACACAACTGACACAAGCCTTCAGCCAGTCACGGCCTGACCAGCAATGCATGCTTTGCACGGCGCGTTAGTTCATCTGGCATCCCAAATTGGTTGGTGTTTTCCTGACACTCATATCCAGCCAACCACAGTGCAGGGACGACTGGCTGTTTTGGGGGGCAGTGTTACTGGATGTGGATCATCTGACATAGATGTGGCAAACCCTAACCCTGAACCCCTAAACATGCCAACAGGCTAGCCAGCTATGACCCGAGCCTTCAATCAGGCCAGTGGTTGATGGCCCTGTGAAATGTGAACATCACGCTCTGCTGCTCATTGCCATCGGGGCTGGAGTTCATAAAACTGCATCTGCACATGTTTTCTATTGTGGTCTTACCTTTTGATGCTGAGCAGAGCAGCCGCTGGTGCTGCTGGGAGCTTGTATGGACATTGTGGACGCAGCATTTTTGAACTGATGCACTGCTGATTCTAGAATTTGCTCACATGCCAAGAGGGCCTTGACTGGTGCCTATGGCTTCTGTAACAGCATGCAATGCTGATCAGCCCGTGTCGGCTGAAGGCTCATGTAACATGAACATAAAAACTACAACTCTGTCACAACCGAGAAATGACTGAATGAGCTGCAGCGCGTGGTGTCTGGTGTGTGCTGTAGCGCAATGAGCTGAACGCAGTGAGCTGCAGTGAGTGGTTTTCGCTGAACTGAGTTGTTGCTGCTGTGCTGAGTGGCACTGAGAGGGGCGCATGCACTGGGCCTCACTCAGCCGCCAACCGCACAGGCATCCACACACATCAAAGTGATCATGTTACAGCGCCCGGTACCAGGGATGGGCCAGATTGGGCCAACGCGCGTGCGCGCCTGCAAGCAGCTCGCAACATGATGCTAAACAACGCCAACTGGGCTGCAATCGCCGTGCCCCAGTCGGGGGCGGGTCACACACACGCGCACACGCAGTCATCAGTCACGGTCACGCAAGAATAAGCGGGGTGCACACCGGCCGCGCTGCCTGGGCGGCAGAGTAAATAAATATGTACTGTGGGTGCCCAGGCCGCGGGGAAAGAATGGTTGATGGGTCAGAGCATCTACTCTAGAGCGTCAGGGAGGTGGGGGAGGGAGGGGTTATGAATCCGAGGCTCAGCGTCTCTAGGACCTAGGGGTACACCAAACACGCGCAAAAGCTGCAAAACTGCAACCGACCGCTCATACACAGGCAATGGTGCGTGGCACGGGGCAAATGGCCCCTCCGAAGCCGGCCGCACGTTGCACGCTGCATGCCTCTGGCTGCAAGCCACTAGTTTGCCGGGAGCAGCATCCTCTGCACCACGAGCAGGGTTCAATACCGCACACCAGCACTCCATCATCAAAGGGCAGGGTGGCCCACGGCGCACATGCTGTGCGTGCTGTGAGGGAGGCACGCAGCGCGCGCAGCACATGCACTGCACCACACCAACCAACGCACACTGAGTTCAACAAGGTGGGGACAACCCGTTTGCCACCAGCCAGCCAGCCAGCCCACAAATGCCACACCCACACGTGTGTTCTTCACCCCACCCACGACGCAGGACAATCAATGGTCCATCAAATCAATCTGCAGAGTCAGATGTCAGGGTGAGCCGGCAGACCCCGCAATGGCTGTGGGTGGGGCGGCCATGGGGGCCGCGAGCACGACGCCGAAAAATGTGAAGCGCATGGGGGCATGAGGGTTTCGTTTGCATGGTACACGCAGCACATGTGGCGGCTGCCTCAAGGAGATGGACGGCGCCGAGCACGGCTGCAAGGAGGGCGCAGGGAGGGGGTGCAGGTGGCACCAAGGGGTGCGCACCGGGGTGCAGGGCGCTGTGCACCAGTGCAGCAGCAGGCAAGCGCTGCGCCCCTGGCGCACACCCCGCCCGCCCTCCTCCGCTGCCTTATAGCAGCTCAGAGTCCCCCACCTCCTCCAGGATGTCCAGGCACGGCTCCGTCTTGGCAATCTCCCCCAGCTTCGCGTTGCTGTACTTCTTGTACACCGCGTTGAGCGAGTTGGTGGGCGCCTTCTGCCACAGCCCCACCAGCGCCGCCGCGCACGGCAGCACTGCCTCCATCGAGTAGCCCGAGTGCCGCGCGAGCGCCTTGGGGAACGGGTCCGCCTTGTCAAACGTGCGCATGGCCACGTACAGCGCGGCCGCAGAGGTTATGGAGTAGCTGTACTTGAGCATGGAGGCGTCGACGGACGCCAGCTCAATCATGTAGTTGGCCAGGTTGCAGACCTGTGGTGTGCAGATCCCAGTCACATGTGAGTCACCAGTGCCCAAAGAGCCTATGGCTGGCCCCCTCCCACCCATGCAGCTGGGTGCGGCATAACGTGCCCCACGGGCCTTCACCCTGACCCTGCTTTCAGCTGCTCCATGCCGCACTGCCCCAGAGTCATTGCTGCACTCACTGCCGCTGAGGCTTGCAGCTGTTGTTAGCTGCTGGAGGGCTGCGTGCACACACACCTGCTTGTCCAGGTGCGCGTTGGCGGCCTTCAGGAAGCGCGCCAGGAAGTTGTGGGGGGTGGGCAGGGTGAGGTTGAAGTGCAGGGTGTTCAGCATCATCTTCTCCATGGCAAGGATCTGCTCACGCGTGTATGCCTTGTCCGAGATGTACACAAAGTCGCGGACCTCCGGCGCCCAGATCTCCTCGTACTTGGAGGCGATGAGCATGGCGGTCACGCCCACCTGCGATGACGCCCGACGAATGAATGCTTGCATACCGCAGCCCCCATGCATGCTCCTTTGCCCCGCCATGTAGCATAACGCACGAGCTGATTGGCATCCTCTCCCCATGTCGCTGGACCGCTCACCAGCTGCAGGTTCCTGCGTGTCACGGGCTTGATCTCCAGGAAGCGGTCGATGAGGTTCACTGTCAGGAACAGCGTCTCAGGCATCAGCTGCGCAGCGACAGAAATGACCATGTCGTGAGTACCAGAACATACGAACGTGTTGCTTTGGTCTCAGCATGCTTCGTGGTGTGCTGCACAACTTGGCATACCTTGAACTTAAGGTGCACCTCCACCAGCCAGTCGATCAGAATGGCACGCATCTTCTCGTTGATGTCCGTCTGAAAGCGCAGATGAAGGCAGTGAGCATCGTTAATGGGCGCAGCATGGCACCGCACGCCTGCATGTGAACTGACAGGCATCTGTTCGCACCTGGTTGGCCATGTACCCGGGCTGCACACGGAACTTTGGCTCCACACGCCGATAGTAGCTGTAGATGTCATTCACGTACTCAGTAGCGGCCAGAGGGTTGTTCCTGTCCCCACTGTCGATGTCTGGCAAGGGTGACGGGGGTGCTGCGGGCTTCTTGGCGGTCACCGCGGCCTCACTGCGCTGCTGCAGCAGTGAGCTCATGCTCATGCCCTGCTGGCGAGCAGCCAACGTCTGGGAACGGGTGCGAGGCACGGCTGAGACGGGGCCTGTAGTCTGCTGGCGTGCTGCACCAGCAGGAGGGGCAGCAGCCGGAACAGCCACAGCTGCAGCGCCAGCAACCTCCTTGCCACGAGACAGCGTGCGAGTCTTCGTCGCGGCCAGGGGGTCAACCGGCTGCATGTGCATGGGGACATGGGCAAGGGTTTTCATGGGTTCACCATGCAGGGGTCAACCAGGACTGGGAATGTGTCGGGGCACTTGATGCAGCAACCATGGTGGGCATCGCAATTCATCGCCGGCGCAGAGCGGGTACAAGTGGCAGCAAGGGTCAAAGAGCACCTTGCCATCCTTGCCCGTGGCGTTGCGGTTGTTCAGGGGCCCCACGAGGTTGCTCATGTCCCCCAGTGGAGCCCTGCACATGTTTGGGCAATCGGGCGTTGGCCAGGGCCTGACCTGCGTTGAACATTTTCAACATCAAAGTTGAACTGACCTCCGCTTGCTGCCTTGCAGCGCCTGCGTGCCCTTGCCCGCGAGCACTTTGGCATCCTTTGCTGCCATCACGTTGTTCTCCTCCTGCATCGGGGCAGCAGTGGCCCGTGCTGCGAACGCCATGGTCAAATGCGGGTTAGATTACTGATATCAGGGTCAATTCTATTTCTACGCGCAGCAGTCGTGGCCTACTACCTAAACTTTGGGCAAACTGGCGCCCCCAACCATTTTGAGTCGCAAATCACACCTGGTCATGGCCATGGGCGCAACGCTGTTGGCGCTTGCAGCAGTTACGGCGTGCAGAAGAAGCGTGCATGATCGGGGTACCGCAGCTGGGCCCGGCCTGTGCTGGACGCGGCCCCCAAGCTTCCCCACCATGTGCATGAAAGTATGAGCCAGCCATACTGTGCAGGCCTGCTCCCAAGCCCAAGTGTGAAGCCCAGCCCCGCATACTGCAAGGGCACATGCGGCAGCGGCACTTGGTTCACAGGCCCTGGACAAGCAACCAACAGCCGCGCATTCTCACGTGCCACTATGGCTCACTCGATACTGCATGTGCGGGCTGCACCCCAGGAATGCGGGCTGCACCCCAGGACCGCAATGCACCAGCCAGATCACCTCTGCATCAGTGCATATAATTGGCTGTGCTACTGCCAACAGCAACCCACCACGCAATGCACGGACATCTCATCAATGATGAGCTCGTTTCAGTACTGCCCGCAAGCACAACAAATGTGAGCACTGGGCTGCCCAGGGGTGTACAACCCACCCCATTCAGGCTAGGCTCAAGCCCTCCGCACTATTCCCTGGCACAAAACAACATGCTAGGGGGGGCAGTGTGTGCAAACTGACCATGGTTGTGCGTGTGCAGCGTTACAACGGAACATCACTGTCACCAACCGATATGCCTTCAGGCAGTCAGCACACGGCATGTCAGCCAGTACAGATCCTCAAAATGCACCAGCCGCAGGGTGCATGCCATGCTGTGCTCCTGATCTCATATGCCAGCGCCAGCCCAACCTTGCCGGGATTGCACGACTGCGGTCAGCACCACCTGCCCTTGCGCCACCATCCCCCGAGGACCTGAGACCCCCCCGCCCCCACATCAACTGCTCTATCTTGTTGAACAACATCGCAGTGCTGGCGTGCTCAGTGATCATGTCCCCACTGGCCCTGCAGGTGCATGCTCCACAGTGAGCAGCTCTGGGTGTTCGCGCCAGGGCAGCAGCACCAGCCCAAACAGCGCGTAGCTGACCGCCGTGAAGTATCCAAACACCACCGTGGCAGTCAGCAGGCGCGTGTTGAAGGTGGCGCCCAGGTCGTGCTCAAATGAGCTCATCAGGGGGGCGTACGCGTGGAACTGCAGCACAGCGTGCAGGAGGTGCATGCTCACGTCCTTCAAGTCAGGCCCCGCCAAGCAGTTGCTATGTTATGCTTTGCTTTATCAAGTGGATAAAAGCTGCAACACGCTGCAGCTTGTTCGGGGTTTACGGTTCAGGGCTCAGGGCTCAGGGCTCAGGGGTGTTACGTTATGTCACCCACCTGCACTGCGATGTTGGCCACGTGTGCCGCGGTGAACCACGCAGCCGCAAGCAGGAAGGATTTGGACACGGGGCGGGCGGGGTGCGCGACAGAGCGGCGCGCGCATAACAGCAGCATGCTGGACACACCTGAGCAAACATGGGTGCACAGGACACATCACAGTGCAGTGGGTGATATGACTGATGTAGCGGCGTCACAACTGCTTTGACCAGGTGTGCCATCCTTACACCACATGATGTCCAGGGTAACTAAATGCATCCTGCTGCAGCAATACTAACTGTGTACGTACCCAAGGCACACCTGCCTCAAATTGTACAAGCCAGCAGTTGTTTCGAGGATTGCAAATGCAGGAACCTTTAGTACTGTATTGTGATTCACACGCAGCAGAAGGCAGGGTTTAGGGCCTAAGGATCTTAGGGTTTAGGGTCCAGGCCCGCAACCCTGGGCTCCAGTCAAGCCCTAGGCACTGAACCCTGAGCCATGGCCATGCCCCAACGCAAGTCACTCACAATTGTGGTTGCTGTGAGCACGTACGCAAAGCCTGCGCTGACGGCAGCCCCCATGAAGAGTGAGATCCATGCGTCCATGCTGATCCCTGCCAGCGTGGCGCTACTGCCGGCTGACTGGGTGCTCAGGTCATCCACCACACGGCTGAACTCCTGTGGCCACAGCAATGTCAAAAAAGGCTTTTCAGGCACTGTCTTTTTGTTTGTCGCTTGTCACTAAGCACAGTTGTCCATACAGGGGATACCACAGGTCTGGCGTTTGCAGCCAGGATTCACCATCTGCACACATCGTCCTGCTCCTGTCGGATCTGTTCCTGGCCTGCGTCGAGAGCCCTGCTCTGTGTGTATCGCACAGCTGCAGGCTGTGCCGTGCGTGCAGGCGGTGGCTGAGCAGAGTGGGCTGTGCACATCTGGCTCAACAACAATCTGGCCCGTGCCACCCTGTGTCAGCTCATTGCCTGTGTTGGCCGCGTTGTCGCAGTTGCCTGTCGAGGCACCCACCCGGTGAGTGAAGGACGCGAGGACGCAGAAGATGATGGAAGTCAGGGCGCTGGTGCCAAACATCAGCAGAGCCCACTTGCGCCAGGGGCTCACCCATTGGTGCACGCCTGCCATGCGCGTGAGAACAACAAAGTCCTAGCACGTTTGTAGGGTTGAGGCGGGCAGCCTCCAGCCTGCCCCCTCTGCGCGCAAAGCGCGCAACGGTAATGAATGCTCCGTGTTTTAAACATGCGGCGGGTGCGACATGGGACGTGCTGCATGCGGGCCCCGTAGTGCATGAGCCACATGTGGCCAAGGGGTGCGTGCTGGGCCCCATGAGGACAGGTCTGTTGGTGGGTTGGGTGATCCAGCATGTGGCTGCATGGTGCAAAGTTGCGCCCGTGCACAGCACGCAGATCGGCAGCTGGCCTTTCAGCCGAGGATGGCACTGTTGGCGCTCTGTCTGTGGGGTGCTTGGTGTCTGGGGGGCGCCTGCCTGAGAGGTGGTTGGGGGGACCCCGCTGCGCAAACACAGCACTCATGCACCGCTGGTATCTGCCTGGATGGCTGCAGCTGGAGGTGGCCCTGCAGCGTGCAGGGCAGCCCGCTGGCCCATGCTCCAGGCATTGACCGTGCTGAGGTGCGCGTCACAAGCCAACATGTGTCATGCTGCACTTTGCAGCATCCCACCAAAAGCAGCGACCAGTTCGTGCCAATCCCAATCCTCACCAGCTACTGGGATCCCAGCGGGAACGCCTGCCGAGTACTGGCCATCGTTCAGTCGAATGGTCTGTGCGCTCATCCCTTGCAGGGTTTTCATGCGAGAAATGATGTACTTGGGGTTAACGCCAACGTAGTACTGACAAGTGATTGGCGCAACAACAGAAACAAAAGTATGGCACGGCCACTGAGGTGGGAGATGAAGGGCACTGGGCACTCCGATGGCAGCTACTACATAATCAAATCACGTAGGAAGGCATACCTCAGCTGCTAGCAGCCGATCAAATCCCAGCTGGTTGCTGTAGGCCCATTTGAGATGGCGACACGGGTGAAGGTGGACTTTGTGTTGGAGCGTCCTGATAGTGAAGCCGCTTCCAGTATCAAGCCAGGCGACGTGCTGGTGGTTCGTCAGACGGAGTCAGCTGCGGAGGGAGCCAGCAAACCGCTGGGGTGCTTCACGTCAGATGGCAAGCTGTTGGGCCTGGTGCCTCCAGTTGCTGAACGTCAAGTGTCAGGGTTTGGCGAGGCACAGGCCAGCGTGCGCTCCGTCAAGCGAGATGCAAGTGGCGCGGTGACGCAACTGATGCTACGCGTCGTGCTCACTGATGAAGGCCCTTTGCCGCTGGGTGAGCGCATGCAATCCGCATGGAGGCGACCACAGCAGCCTGGTCAAACAGCATGGACCTGCAGGCTGAACCACCTGCCAGCCATGCTCATGCCTCTGGCAGCATGGCGTCAGAGTGATCGCATGTGCAGCATGCATGCGCCACGTGAATGCATGCCCATGATGCACCGTGTTGACCACCCCATGTGGCTTGTGTGTGTTTGACCACGCAGCCAAGGAGAGCGCACCTGCTGCTGCTGGGCAAGCTGCTGCCCCTTACCCAGATGACGATGACGATGGCTTCCGCCTGCGGCACAAGCAGCTGGAGTGGCTTGGTGCGTGCAGCAGGCACACATGCACATGGTCTTTGCGGTGCACATGCCTCCTCTACTGGAATGGCTTGGTGCATGTACAAATTGCACATACATGCGGTCAGCCAAAGTGTGGCTAGCTTGAGCAGGGAGAGCAGGGAGAGTACACCGCATCTTGTCAACCAATCCCAACCGGTGTAGTCGCTGCACGATGCATGGCCCCTGCTTGCGGTGCACATGCCCTCCCAACTGGAGCAGCTGCATGTACTCCATAGCACGCCATGCACCGGCATGCGCTGCTGCTCCAACATGCATGCACTGCTGCTCTGTCGCTGCTCCAACATGCATGCGCTGAGCGTTGTCTATGTGCATGTCGACGAGGGCACATGACCCTGGATCTCAAGCCCTGCACCAGTGCCCTGCACCTCGTCCCCCACCCCTTGCATCCAGCATGTGTTGCTCTTCCTCCTTTCTGCGTAAATTCCATGACGCCCTGCATCTTACAAGCCTACAAAGGCCCCTCCCAGAGTACCCTTAAACACCTGAACCCCAAACCTTCACGGATGTGCAGAACGCCGCGCTTGCATTCCGGTGGTTGCGCTTGCGCAGTGCACAGTCCCGAGCTGCGTGTGACCTTGAAGGATGAGAGGCTGCAGGAACTGCTGATCAAGATCGACATGGCACCTGACCGTGAGAAGGTGTGCTGGCGAGGCGACAGTGCCATGCCGCATTCCCATGCACAGCGGATTTCATGCCGCATTCCATGCACGGTTGTTTCCATGACGCATTACATGCTTCGCGCGTTCCATGCCGTATTCCATGCACAGCTCCATGCATGCACAGATCTGTTCACACCATACACTCTGCACCCAGCCTGTGGTTTGAGTCCAGAAATCCTAACCCTTATGGCCTAAACCCATAGACCCATAAACCCTGAACCCTTAACCCCTGAGTCTTAAACCCTGATCCCTGAGCCCATACACTCTAAACCCAAAAGCCCTCAAAGCCCTCACCCATAACCCTAAACCCTGGAAAGGTGCTGGCGCGCTGACTGGTGTTTGTGGATGGCTGCTGCCCCAGGCGCTGGAGGCGGCACTGAAGGGGCCGGCGTTCCAGGCCTTTGCGGACCAGGTGCTGACAATGCTGGACGCTGGGGCTACTGGGGCGACTGGGGGTGCAGCAGCAGCTGCAGCGGTTGCACCTGCACCAGTGTCGGTGACGGGTCATTGATCGACGCCTTGGTCACTCGGGCGTTTGTGTGAGCGCTCCATGGGGGCGGACGGCTTTGAAGGTACACAAGGCGGCAGTCGGTGCACACATGAGGCGGCGGAAGCTGTGGCAGCGCCAGCAGCAACACCGGCAACAGCAGCAGTGCCTGCAGCAACACCAGCACGAGCGGCAGCATGACCAGCAACACCAGCAACACCAGCACCAGCGGCAGCAGCCGTAGCAGCAGCTGAGAACTGTGCTGTGCGATGGCTGGAACCAGCTGTGCAGGTTTGCGTGGCGGTAGTGGTGCTGTGTTGTTGTGACACCAGCAGCTGTCAGTGCTGCTGTTCCGCCAGCTGCGCCAACGGCTGGGGGTGCTGTGCCAGCAGCAGCACCACCACCACCACTGCCACCATCACCACCACCACCACCACTCCCAACCGACAGCAGCCCCAGCACCCCAGCAGCAGCACCGACGTCAACAACACCGATGCCAGCAGCAGCACCACACCAAAACTGCCGCAACCCGAAATGACAACACCAACTGCAGGCACATGTGCGTCTGAAGACCCCAGGCGTCTTTCACATGCCACGACAGCCCGGTGCAGCGCATGCACCACAGCCCATGCAGCCCATGCATCATGGGTCCATATGCTGTGCACTACGTCGGTTCTCGCTTGCTCTGATTGGGTGTGTTGCACCTAGCGCACCCGCAGCAGCAGCCGGTCTGGGGGCCGCAGCAGCCACTTCAGCGGCAACAGCAGCAGTAGCCGCTGCCTCCACAGCAGCACAGAAAGCAGCCACAGCAGCCACATCAGTGGCAGCAGCAGCAGTGGCCGCCGGTGCAGCAGCAGCAGCCGCAACAGGGTTGTGGCAAGAGTAGCATGGGTAGCAGCGGCAGCCACAGCAACAGCACCAGAGAAGCAGCAGCATCAGCAGCAGAGAAAGCAGCAGCATCGGCCACAGCAGCAGAGGAAGCAGCCAGCAGCGGCGGGCGTATGCATGGCATCTACGCTGGTGCATGTACAGGTACATGAGTACATGATGCCTGAGCTGTTTCATGTCCATACGTTTGCATGAAGCGCAGTAATATCGTGTGGCATGGAGAAGGGTTATAAGGAGGAGGTTAGAGGGATCGCAGCCCCTCTGGTGACGGGAATCAAGTTGTGTTGTGGGGTGCTGTGCTGTGCCCTGTATGCAATGGCGGCACCTCGATCTGTGCTTAAAGCCCCCTGAGGGCTTGTCATAAAGGAGAGATGGCCATGTGTGGAGACTGACAGGCTGGTATATGTCAGTGTGTGATGCGCTGGAGGAGAGCGGGTGTTACAGTTTTGCTCCCAGTTGCTGTGCTGTGGCTTGGCCAGGCCTGGAGGGGGGCTATGTCCAATGCACTTGGCTTGATACAACCCTAAACTCTAAACCCTGCCTTGTGCTGTCAGCTGAGGTGCTGCGATGCTGTGCGTTTGGTGACGTGGAGCCATGTGGTAGCTGTTGCAGTGTTGGTTGCACTTTGCACAAGGAAAGGTTGTTGTTTCTTTTTGCTTCAAGAGGCGGATATGCTGCACAGACTGTGAACCATGTGACTGACGTGTAACGCGATGAACCTGGCTGGGCGCTTGACTTACGAACTGACAAACTTGTTGCTGCTCTTGTGCAGCATCCATGTGATTGTGGCCTGTCCAGCCCAGGTGCCCTGATGGCAGCTCAGACAGGCAGCCGACAGCTGCAAGCCTGTGACACGCGCATACGCCACTGTAGGCATTGCAGTACATGGTACACAAAATCATAACTACTAGCTAGTAGCTACGATGGCTGCTAGTAGGTAGGCCAAAGGCCCGTCAGCAGACCGGCAGAGCTTGTCGGGGTTGTCAGCTGTTGTTGCATCAAGGAAGGGGGCAGCCGCTTGTAGGGGTTGTCAGCTGTGGTCACGTGAGTGAAGGGGGCAGCAGCTTGTAGGGGTTGAGGATGCCGTTGGGGTCCAGCGAGGCCTTGAGCTGTGCCATGAGTGCGAGGGCAGCAGGCGGTTGGGAGAGGTGCAGCACAGGGGCCTTGGCCACCCCCACGCCATGCTCTGCGCTGATCTGTGGGGCGCGGGGAAGGGAAGGGGGAGGGGTTGAGTTGTTGTTGCTGCCGTTGTCAACATTATTATTTACTGGTAGTAATCTGAGTAGGAGTATTATTGTTCTTGATATTATTGTTATTGTTACTATTGTTAATATTACACGTGGACTGGCCACTCACCGAGCCGCCCGCAGCAGACACCCACTCGTACACGAAGGGCTCCAGCGCCGCCTCCAGCTCTGGTGTGTACCTGCCATGTGATGGCAGGGTTTGAGGGTTTAGGCACCCCTCCACTGCCCCACAGATCACCGCATGATCACACACCCTCCTACTGCAACTGAGGTTTAGGGGCTTGAGGGTGTAGGGCTTGAGGCCCTGTTCAAGGGCGTAGGGCATGAGGGTTTCAAGGGTGTAGGGCTTGACGGCTTAGGTTTTGGGTTTGAGGGCTTAGGGCTAAAGGTTTGAGGGTTGGAAGGGATTCAAGTTTAGGGGTTGAGGGATTAGGGTGTGAGGGTCGGGTACCTGTGCTTGTACTTCAAGTTGTACACCTGCGCAACTGGCGGTACGCCTCCGCAGGCGCTGTACAGTACACTACAGTACATGAAGCACAACTCGATACAGGAGCAGCGAGCATAGTGTGCTGGGGGTGCAGTGCGATTACAGCTCATACACAACTTGCGGCAAGTTTTGTTTTTGGGTGGGGCTGGCGAGGAACTGTCGAGTCAAAGCATTGCATATGCAAATGACCAAAATGAGATGCTTTTAGGGTTTTAGGGTTTAGGGTTTAAACCCTGAAGGTGACTCACTGGGGTGCCGACACGTTGAGGTGCAGGTTGCCATCACCCACATGGCCGTAGCCCACCACCTGCATGCATGCGAGGCACAGCTAGGATTTAGGGCTGAGCTAGGGTTTGGGGGTGGCACTTTGGGGTTTTGAGGTTCAAACTATCAAAGGGTGGGGGTTTAGGGTTCAGGTGTGAATTTCAAGGGTTTGCCGATTTGCTGACTCTCCTTCTACATAGCCAGAGGAGACCCCGCACAGAAAACACAACACGCATGAAATGCCGAAGCACCTGTACTTGACGTGCTACAGATGGTGCTGAGGATCCTTTGATGCTCTCTCACTCGACCCTCTTGCATGCCACATGGTCCAGGCATGCAGCATGCCAGCTAGGCTCACTACAGCCGAAGCGCTAAAACGCACAAAACCGCACCTGCACCTGGGGCGCTGTGAAGCCCTGCGCCTGCAGCCGCGCCCTCACCTCCCCCACCATGTCGTACATGCGCGCCGTGGGCAGCGACACGTCATACTTGTACACCGCGCCTGGCGGGCGGTATGGATGAAGCACAGGCAGTACAGGTGCAGCGCAGGCGGCGCAGGTGCGGTACAGATGCAGTAGCGAAAGGAGCCAGAAAACAGGGGGAGCTGCAAACAGTGTGCGCAAACGGCCTAAACCCTGATATCCTGAACCCTAAGCCCTCCTAAACCCCACACCCCACACCCCGCACCCCGCCGCCCCAGCGACTCCGCGATGCCCTCACGCGCGCGCCACATGGCAGCGGCCTGCGCCTCACTGCGAGCCACAGCACCGTCGGTCACCAGCCCCCGGCCCATCACATCCTGTGGTCATGAATCACATGAGGTAGCGTCAACAGAACGTAACGCAAGGAGCATGGTTTCAGATGAGATAATGAATGGAACATGAGATCACATCCTGGGCACATGGACGGCATGAGGTGGCAAGAGGGATGACATGAGGTGGCATCAACACAACGTAAGCACAAGGGATACAACCACACGCAAGGCACATGATGTAAGTTAAGCAACGTAACGTCAGAGAATGAACGTAACATGAGAAGGTGAAGGTTCAAGTAGGGGCGGTAGTGAGCGTGATATGAGATAATGAAAGGAACAGGAGATGATGCACATCACATCCTGCGCCCACGACATGACAAGGTAACAGCGGCGGCCAGCAGCGCAGCAGCACAGGCAGTACCACCATACATGCAGTACATGCAATACAACAGTGAAGGCAGTACAAGCGGTACAGGCGGTACCTCAAGGAACGCGTCCAGCTTGGCCACATCGTGCTCTGCCACACTGCCCCTCGTCTCCACCACCACATAAAAAGGTGCATCAGCGCCGCTACTGCCGCTAGTACTGCTGCCACTACCGCCACTGCTACTGCTGCTACTACTGTTTCCACTACTGCCACCGCTACTGCCACCGCTACTGCTGCTGCCACTGCTGCTACTGCCGCTACTACTGCTGCCAGTGTCGGGGGCCAGTGGGTGCTGTGCCCCTGGCAGGTGGTTGCGCACCATGGACAGCGACAAGGCATCCAAGAACTCAAAGGCCGACAGCACCTGTGAGAGAGCGTGAGAGTGACGGACGCCTCACGCTTCTGCGGCTCTGCTCCTGGTCCACTGCTTCATGTTGCTTGTGGAACACATTTTGTGCAGTATCCTCTTCCCTTGCATGCATGGCCGGTGCACGCATGGAGTGCTGGACAGACGCAGCAGCATGCATGTACGCAGGGCAAACCCTCCATATGCGCACGCATGACACATGCACCCTCCATGCACCCCATGCACCCATGCGCATACTACTGCGCCCCACATGCGCCCCTGTACTCCCCATGCGCCCATGCGCCCATGCACAACGTGCCATGCGCACCTCCCCCAGCGCCGCCCTTGCCGCGCGCAGCAGCCCCAGCACCGCCTCAAACGACGGCACCGCCAGGAACACGGTTTGCACCGAGGCGGGCCGAGGGACGCACTGGATGCCGACCTTGGTGACCACACCTGCAGCGCACGCCATGTCCAACATGAACAGCATGTCAATACACAACATGTACAGCTTGCCTCGGAGACCTATGTCCAGGATGCCTATGTTCAGAATGCCTATGTCTAGGGTAGCACCATTCGTAACAATGCACCCTGTACAGCTTGCCTAGGATACCTATGTCTAGGATACCTACGTCCAGGATGCCTATGTCCAGCACAGCACAATGATGCAACAACGTAACGTGTGCAGCGTGTCTAGCTAGGACACTCGCGCAATGTGCAGACTTGCAAAATGCTGTTCCCAGGGACCCACCACAACGCACCCTCACACCCATCGTTCCGCCATTCAACCCTACCTTCACAGTATGCTGTGTTCCTACTGTGTTCTTCTAGCGTGCAATGCTCATACTACAGCATGTTCATACACACATCATGTTACGTTCATGCCATGTTCGCACACACACCCAGCGTGCCCTCCGCCCCAATGAACAGGTGCTTGAGGTGGTAGCCCGTGTTGTCCTTGCGCAGGGGAGCAGGCCGCCCCACTCCCCCTGCATCCACCACAGTGCCATCCGCCAACACCACCTGTGTTTGCGGGGTGGGGGGTGGG
>QAXD01000206.1:65330-84697 GCA_004335575.1 Haematococcus sp. NG2 | reverse complement strand
GGGGGGGGGGGGGGGGCATTAAAACATCTGAGCGAAGGTTTATGCCCTTAGGGTGTAGGCCGAGAGGGTTGTAAGGTTTAGGGAAATAACAGCAAAAAACACACTTCAAAACACAAACCCCGCACACACACACCCCTCCCACCACCACCAACGCACACTCACACCATCCCCCAAAACCCCTACACCCTTACAAAGCCCCTGAACACCTGAAAATCCCAGAACCCCTACAAAACCTAGACCCCTGAACAAAACCCCAATACTCCTACAAAACCCCTCAACCCCACAAAACCCTAAGCAGCCCCACCTGCTGCACGCGGTAGTGGTTGCGTGGCGAGCGCTTGATCGCGATCTCCAGCACCGCGTGCGACCGCGACGACTGCGCGTTGGCGTCAGTGGCCTCGGTCTTGCGCCGCTTGTTGCCCTCCTCCAGCAGCTCCTGCGTTGGTTGTGATAAATCAACATTATTATCACAGCCAAACTATGATACGGTAATTGTTGTTGTAAATAAGGATGGCTTGGATCGGGTTTGGCATCGCACGGTTTGGTGTCATGATTGGAGGTGGATGTAGCCACACTGCCCACCAGCAGGTTCACAACCACCCACCAACCGCCACCCTACCAACCGCAAACCTTCCAACCACCTTGTTTAACCAACGTGCCCAACCACCTGGTGCCAACCACCCTGTTCACAACCACCCCGCTCAACCACCTGGCCAACCAACCAGCAGCCAGCTTTGCCCCAACCCCAATGCCTCACCATCCTACAACCCACAGGCTCACTCGTGTAACAGCAGAAAGAAATGTGCACGCAATCAAAAAGCAACACACCGTGTTGCTAGACTGACGCATGTTTTAAACCCTACACCCTAGACCCTAAACCCTGTGCCCCCCCTGTACACCCCCGAGTGGCGCACCAGGATGTCATCTGCTCCTTGCACACGCACGCTCTTGAGGCCCGCCACGCACACGCCCTGCAACATGCACAAGGGTTGTGCGCCAGGGCAAGCATTAGTTTCAGCATGTCTGTCCTCCGATACTGTCTGTAGTACTTTTGCATGCTCTGGAGTGCAAAGGGAGTACACAGCGGCACATGGCAGTACAAGGCGGTACAGTGCAGGGCATGAAAGCAAGAAGCGGAATAAGGCAGTACAGAGCAGTACAATGCAGCATTAGGCAGTACAAAGCGGTAGAGTACCTGCTCAGGGTCCTCACGCAGCTCCAAGGGGGAGGAGCTCTTGACCAGCAGGTCATAGATAACCTGTGGGAAGGTTTAGGGTTTCAATGGTTTAGGGTTTAGGGTGTCAGGGGCTTAGCGTTAGGGTTTACCCTGTGGCAGGGTTTGGCCTGTGATGCATGATGCGGTTAGCCCTGCAACACCAATGAGACCGTGTCTTTGTCCGTGACGTACAGTTGGTTCCCAGCAGCCAGACTCATACGGTGCAGAACCATCACATGCAGTGGGCAGTGTAACATCATCAGTACTGTACCACAGGCGGCACAGCAGCTGTACAGTACAGCACAGCATGGCTCAGCGGCGGTTCAGCAGCGGTTCGGGAACGTTACAACAGCGATGCAGTACAGCAGTGGTACAGAACCAGTACAGTACAGCACAGCATGGCTCAACAGCGGTTTGGCAGCAACACAGCAGCAGCACAATGCCGCACAGCTGCAGTTCAGCACCGCATACGACTAGCGGTACAGTACAACAGCGGTACAACAGCGGTACAGCAGCGGTATAGCGCCCCCCCCACCTCGTTGTACACCTCCAGGTACGTGCACGTCACGTCAAACTCCTCGTCCGCGAAGAAGCGGTCGCGGTCGGCAAAGATGCGCTGCAGCGACAGCACCATCAGCCCAGGGTCCGACGGCGTGCCCACCTGCCACGAGGGATGCATCACACGGGCGCGCATCAAAAGGTGCACATACACAGAATTACGGTACCCGTTTGGGGCTGACGATGGGGGCATAGGGTTTCAGGGGAAGTGTGGATTCAGGGTTTAGGGTGGATTCAAGGGCAAGGGTGGATGACCTGGATTTGCTGCACGCAGTGTGCACTACCTCCAAACCACCCTGCTGCTGCAGCCGCAGCCACCCACAGCGCACGAGACCGAAGGGCGAGTCCCTCACACCAACCCACACACCATGGTGTACGTCTTCCCGCTGCCCGTCGCGCCGTACGCAAACACGGTGGTGTTGATGCCGTACAACACGCCCGACACCAGGTCACGCACAGTGCCGTTGTACACGTCCGTGTTGGTCGCCTGCGCGTGAGGTGTGAGGGGTGTGATGGGTGAGGGGTGTGAGGAAGGTGGGGTGTGAGGGGGTGAGGGGGTGAAGAGTTGTGAGGTGGGTGGGGTGTGTGAGCGGTGAGGAATGTGGGAAAGGTGGGTGGTACGTAATGTATGAAACAATGCGTGCCATGTACAACGAGGCAGGGTAACGTAACTCATGTGAACAGTGGGGGCCCTAGGTGCCAGGTTGCATCATCATCATCATCATCATCATTACACGGCTTTGCGCGGTTAAACCTTTGTTTGTCCATGGCCCGGGCCAGCCAGTCTTGGCCATGCCCGGTGCCAGGTTGCATAGCGCATGGACACGGGGTTTGGGGGTTCAGAGTGGTAGGGGTTTAGGGTTTAGGGTATATAGGTTTGGGGTTTAGGGTGTGTTACTGGCGGGGGGCAGTGGGAGCTTCTTCTGGGGTATGTTGTGAGAGGTATGGGCACAGGGCAGATGTGAGCATGGTGTGGGCATGCTTGTGCTATGGTTGGTGCCGTTATGGCCGTGTTTGAGGGCGTAAGGGTTTATGGTTCTGGGCTTCAGGCATTTAGGGTCCAGGGGTTCAGGTCAAGGGTCATGTTAGGGTCTAGGGTTTAGGATCCTGTTCGGGTTCTCGTACTGCTTCATTTTAGGTTTACTACAGCACAATGAACAATTTCAGTGGCTGAGACGTGACGCACCGATGTGTCAAACGCGACATCAAACGTGTAGCGCTTCTCCTTGGTGCGGTTCTGCACTTGGTCCAGATAGTCCTGTAGACCAGAGAGCATACAAGGTGGATGCCATTATCATCATGCTTTAGGCATCTGTCAGCTGATCCATCTGGACCAGGGAGCATGCAGCGCGGAGCTGCGCCAGTCCAGCAGGCGGTCTGTCTGCTAGTCTGTCAATCAGTCAGCCAGTCACTCTGCCAGCCTGGTGATCAACAGTGGTGCACATGCGCACGCGTGCACGATGATGCGGCAGCCGATCTGCCTGCTGTCTGACCATCTGTCAGTCAGCCACTCCCCCATCCAGGCAGGATGGGGGAGTGATGTAGCGGTGGCAGATCGCGCACCCCCATCCCCCACCTTGCTCTCATCCGGGTCCAGCACCACCACCACGCGCGAGTCCAGGACACGGATGATGTCCTTCCGGTTGCCCTTCACCGTCTCGCTCTTGAGCAGCGGCCGCACGCGCACGGCCACGATGAGGGAGGAGGTGGAGGTGGAGGGCACGTACTGAGGGGTGTGGGAGCGGGGAGGTGTGGGAGTGGCGATGTGTGAGGGGTGTGGGGAGGTGTGGGAGGGGCGATGTGTGAGGGGTGTGGGGAGGTGTGGGGAGGTGTGAGGCATAAGAGGTGTGAGGTTTAAGCGGCATGAGGGGTGGGGGGGAGGCGTGAGAGTGGGCCTTGTGTGAGGGGTGTGGGGAGGTGTGAGGCGTGTGCGGTGTAAGGGGTGTGGGAAGGTGCAGAAGGGGCGATGTATGAAGTGGTCTTTGGCATTGCCGCTGTTATATACGTGTTGTTAGAATACGTGCAGCGACAAGTGCGAGCTGGGCCGGCATGGGCTACAATCCAATGTGCATGTGCGCAAAACTGGAACGAGCAGTGCTGTAAGAGAAGTGGTGCGTGTGACTGTGAATGCGGGGTCGTGCGCCCCGATCAAATCCATGACAGTCCTTCCTTTAATGGCCCCTGTGGCTTCATGCCACAACATCAGACTTGTGGACCCGGATCTGCCAGGCAGGTCGCCATGGGTAAGGCACACCAAGCACCAGTTGTACATGCCAGTACAATCAAGTGCAATTAAGCACAAATGGTGCACAGGACAGGGCCAGGGTGCGCGTGGAGTGAGATGAGGGTGCAGGCTACGTGCATGAGGAATGCATGTGATCAGCCAGCACAGCATGGGAGCAACAGGGAAAGGCTCAGCAAGGGAGCGAAGGTGAGAGGAAAGGGAAGGGCGAGACCTAAAAGACAACACAGGCTCACACCCCTCCCTCATCTCAAGCTCACCCCCGTTCCCTTATGATCTATCTTGTTACATCTACCTCATAACTATCCCATTACCGTGCATGGTTGCTTCTGATGAGGGCTGTGCATGCAGAGCGCACCCATACCTCGTGCGCTGGCCTTGTGGTGGCACACGGCCCCCCACCCCTACCCTCCCATAACCCCACCCCCATCCCACATGCACACCCATTCCCTCTTTCCAGAGCGTGTGAAGGCAGTGTATGACAAGGCAAGGCAGATGGAGACTGCACGTGCTGCGCACAGCTCATGCGGTGCCTCGGTGCAGGCTGTGCTGTTGTGCGTGACGGTGCATGCGCCATTGATTGGCAAGCTGTGCCTGCTGCGTGTGCGTGATGCACCATGCTGATGCAGGAATTGTGCATTATGAGGTGCAGCTCATGCATTCTCAAAAAGAAGCCCGTGCACAACGGCAGCCTCAGGCATGAAGGCAGTGACAGATGTGCTAAGACGGAAGCACGCTGCGCACACATGCAGGCTTTTAAGCCCTGGCTTGGTGAGCAGCATTGCTCCGGGTGCATTGGTGCAGCATTATGCTGCTCAGGGCACAGCCTGTGTGGTTCCAGATGCCTCCCATGCGCGATGGGGTGTTATGCAAGCATGGTGCTGTCATGCTGTGCAAGGTGGCCGCACATGCACCACGCATCGCAGAATCTTGCGACACCGCTCAGAATGTGCACGTGTTCATACCAACCGGACTTGGCAAGGGTTTCTGCCCAGCTCACCCTCGATGCATTGACCACGGAACTGAGCTTAACTGGCGCCTTTTGCTGCCCGGCCATGGTCATCAGCTTTGTTTTGGTTTAGTCCATTCGTCCTGTTTGGTTGACCTAGCGTTTTGCTTTCAACACAATTCTGCTTTTCTTTGTACCATATTGGATCTTTGTCAACTCAATTCCACGGCTTTCAATTCCTGCCTTGTCCGCGTCCCCGGCTTCCGGCAGCGCAGACGTTGTGGTCCAGTCACTCCATGCAAATTTACTGCAGAGGCAGCACGCAACGGAGACGGAGCAGCCCGAAGTGAAAGTGTGGCCTCTTTCTTGTTCAGGTTCTCTGCGATGTGTTGCGTTGATTGCGCAAGATTGGATTGAGCTATGCAGAAATCTGTTGGAAGCTTGCCGTCGAGATCCGTGCAGCCTGCCCCTCATCTTGGGGCAGCAGCAGTAGTGCGGCCTTGCAGCGTCCCATCTAGCGCTGGGTTAAGCAGGCGTGATGCTCTTTCCAGCTTCATCGCCCTACCTGCTGTGCTCCTTAGTGCGGGTTTGGTCTCCCCCCATCAGGCACAAGCTGGGCCCGTGGGCGAAGCAATCGGCAGCTTCTGGAAGAGCCGGCAAAAAGCAAACTCGATTAAGATCTTGGCACCCCTGTACGTGAGCAAGCAAAGGCTGGACGAGGCGAAGGAGCTGATGGCGAACGGCGACGCCGCTGGCGCGCTGCTGAAAGTGCGGGATTCGTCGCTGAACGTGAGTGTTCGTGCACCGCGCATGGGGCCAGGTCACCAAGCATGTGGGCAGTGCGGGGTGCAAGCGCCACCTTAAGAGGAGCAGCGCAGGCGCACGTCACCATGCATTGCACCCAGTTGAACAGCAGCGCATGCACTGGGGGCGCGCGAAGTGCAGCAGCAGAGGCCTGGGTAAGGGACTGTGTGTATATATGCAGGCGGGGAGGGCGAGCGGGTGGGGGCGCGGGCGGGCTCTGGTGATGGCAGGGGCGGGTATGGATGTTCGGGGAGCGGGCAGGGACTGAGGGGGCTTGCATAGACTTGGCTTGCAGCTCGTGCAGCGCATCGCCAGCGAACCACAACTGCACTGACCATCGCATGCACACAGCAGCACAAACGGCACTGAATAAGGAACACCCACCAGCGACCCTCTGCCTATGCCCCGCCCCCCGCCCCTGTGCAGTGCTATGTGTATGAAGCGCGGACAGACGACAGCGTGGAGACGCGCGCGACGCTCATGACCCAGCAGCTGGGGCTGGGCGCAGACCCTTGTGAGTGTGTGTCCAGCTGTCACAACCTTTGTTGTATTTTGTGTGCATGTATATTCGTGATGTATATTGGTGCTTATGAATCTATGTTTATTTTCGTTGTACTTATAATTTGGTTTATTGAAAGCGCAGGAGCGTTGTCGCTCCGGCATGTCACGCGCCTCGGGTGTGCTTGCATGGCGGCGCTGTCCAGGCAGCTTCATGGCAGCTGCAGCAGCAGAGACAGCACATGCTAGCGCTCGCAGTGAGCGCATCACAGGCGGGCTTACAGCTTCCTTTCGTGGCTTCATGTCCATGCAAGCCCAACACACAGCGGCGGACAGCCAGCACACCAAGAGCTGCACACAGCAAGCGCACAGCAGTACAAGGCAGCACACAGCAGCGTACAGCCGCACACTGCTATGCGCATCGGTACACAGCGGCAAAGACAGCAGCAGCAGCAGCAGCAGCAGCAGCAGCAGCAGCATGAAACACACTCACGCGGCACTGGGCACCACCCCTCTGCCCCACGTGCACACTGCTTCGCGTTTTCATGGGCCACGCCTGCGTCAAACCATTGGTGTTATGTTATGTCACAGATGTTATGTTACCAACGCCATCATGTTGTATCAAAAGGCTGGGTTTACGGGTTTTTTTATAGGATTTCGGGCTCAATCTAAACCCTAAAACCCTAAACCGTACCCATGTTGCCGCAGGCACATTCCGGCTGATCGTCAAGAACATCACCACCACCTCCCCCTCAGAGCGTGCAGAGGGCCAGGCGCTGGTGGCCACCCTCATTCGCGCGTACCAGGTGCGGGGCAGGGAGTTACCCCAGTTGCTGAACTTCATGACCACAGTCCTGCACTGCTCCTCGCACCGCCTTATGGTGCTTCATGTACTGCCCCCCATGATGACTGACCGCTCATCATATTGCAAAGCACTTCTCCACGTGCATCGCTGTACTGCCACACGTGCCACGCTGTAATGCTCCCACGTGTTGTACCGCCGCAGAAGCTGGACGGTGAGCTGGAGGCTGTGGTGGGCGGGGGCCAGGGCGGGGAGGGTGCCATGGCCCAGATGGCCGTGACAGGCGATGCTCTAGCGGCGCTGCAGACCTACGTGGAGCGCATCCTTGCGTGATCTGGTTTCATTTTGATTTAATCTGGCCTCATCTGATTTTTTGATGATGAGAATGATTTCTTCAATGCCCCAAGCAAATCTAAGCTCACCTGATCTTGGATGGCCGGACCTGATCTGAGCTGTGTGAATTGTCATGATGAGCTGAGCTGGACTGATCTCACCCAACACTGTAGCCAGAGGGTTGGGCTCCAACAGTGATCACACAAACGGTCCCAGTGCGTGTCTGGGTGTGTGAGCGTGCTCTGGTCACACTTTCCATGAGGGCTGCGGGTTCTGGGAATTAGGGTTCTAGGACCTAGAACCACAAACAAACAATCAAAGCTAGGGTTCTAGGGTTTTGACTCGTTTTAGGTGGCCTTGGGGGCCTTATCGCCCAGAGGGCTGAGAGTGACAGGGTTGAAAGATGCTACAACTGTGAATGTGAGGGGCTTCAATGCAAGATCCACTATGAGCAACTGCACATCCATACAACACAACTAGTGATCTTCCATCACTACGGGGGAACACAATGAGGGATCTTCCATCAGCATCCATCAGTATCCCATACCCTCCAACACAGCAGTCACACCAACATGCATACATCAGCCTCCGTCGTCACAACGTGCGATCATGGCGGGGCTGCTTGTGCCACACCTATGTCATCCGGCTTCCGTCAGCATCTGATCCATTGCGCTCACTACCTTCTTGCAACACCGCCTCAAATAATAATAATAACACCGCATCTGGCAGCAAGCAATTAAGAACAGAAACACCGCATCTGCAGCGAGCAAATAAGTACAGAAACACCGCATCTGAAGCAAGCAAATAAGTGTAGAAAAAGAGAAACAAGCTGTCCATGGACTGTGGCACAGTGAAGGAACTAACAACCAAACAAACGCCTTCCAGAATCTTCAGCAATGCATGCACCATCAGCACTGTGCTGCATGCCGTGCATACATACGAACAAGTGAAAAAGCAAACTGCGTTATTCAGTGCATATGGCCCCACAGACATGATGACCACACACACTGTCAAGCAGTCACTGTAAGTGCAATTCAGGCAACCAATCTCAGCACATCTTCATTAATGGAACGCATCATGCATATCTTATCCTATCATATCATATCCTGCCAGATTTCTGGAAGCTGCACATTTTAGCACAATCCGTGCAATGGGGTTGACCCATCACAAAACAAACAGGTGCTCGCTTGCTTGGGCACGTTTTCTTTCGACGCATGTCACACCATCATTTAAGCTGGCATTTCAGCACATGCAACTACATACACATCACACAGATCAGAGCGGTCCTTGCAGTACACCATGCGGTACAAACAGCAGCGCAACATGCATGCAGAACAACATGTAACACACAATTATTGAATGTGCTTCATGATGCAGTACATTCGTTACCAGTCAACAATGTGCAATTGTTTTCAACACATCACCAAGAGATAACCTGCAACAAATAGGTGACAGAAGAGGAAAATGCGCAATGTATGCAGATACATAGGCAGGACAGAACCACACAATGGTAACCAACACCACTCACTCCTTCAGGTCAACCCAAGCAGCCTGCCCGGTTTCAGCAGGCAGAACGCAAAAAGCAGTGCCAGCGTCAGAAGATGGTGGAGGCCAGGCATCAGGACAACCGTGTGACCTCACACATCCAGCAGGGCCATCTCACTCGTTCAGCACCCCGACACACATCCAGGGCCACATCACACATCCGGGGCTGCATCACACATTCACACACCACATCACACATCCGGGGCCGTCTCATGCACCCAGCGCCACATCACATGCGCCACATGCGCCACATCACATCATATCCACCTCACACATCCGGACCATCTCACACTTGTAGGGCCGTTTCACACATCCACAGCCACCTCACACGGTCAGCGCCCACATCACGCCCGCGAACAGTGAGGCGCACAGCGCATGGGGTGCGAGGGAGGGCCAAGGAGCGTCCCCCACACGCCTCAGCGTGGCCAGAGCCGCGGCCCAGCCCACGAACAGGGTGAAGCCCTGCACCAGGCCCACCACCTCTGGGTGGGCGGAGAAGTGGGGGAGGAGAGCGGTGGTGGCTGCTGGGGCGCCCACCATGACGCCCGCCACCTGTGGGACAGGCATGGGAGCCAAAATTCCAATAACTGTAGCGGCTAAGTTCGAGTAGGGGGGTTAATAACACACCCTTAACTTTACAATAACAATAACACACCCTTTACAAACAAAAACAATATCACCCCCTTTACTTCATAGTAACAGTTAGAAACTGGTTAGAACCTCCATAACTTCATGAAAACACCCTCACCTGCAGCACCCGGCCCCCCTCCGTCATCAGCGGCTCTGCGTAGTGCGCTAGGGTGGCCGCCCACACCAGCGGCAGGTAGGCGTAGCCCAGGCTCAGGAGGGGCGCGGGCGGCTTCCCGTCCACGCCCCCGCGCGCCACCCATGCGCGTGCGACGGTGGCGGCCGGGGCTGCCAGGATGGCGCAGGCGATGGCGGCGTGGGCGAGGCTCACGCCGCCCACCTGCGCGGTACAGCGGTACAGCAGTACAGCAGTAAAGCAGTTCAGTGGTGCAGTATGAAAGCAGATTACTAGTGGTACAGTATCAAAACAGTCAGGCTCCGGCATGCAGAAACATCTGTGAAACGCCGTGTTATTATTATTAGTAGTAGTATCAAAACAGTACAATGAAACAACATTGAAACAGTACAGCGGTACAGCATTGACCCACACACCCACACCAGCCGGGTGTGCAGGGCCCACCTGGTCAGGACCCAGGCCCAGAGCCACCGCCAGGGGCCCGTAGCCGCCTCCCAGTGCATGCAGGGGGGCTGCCCCAGCAAGGAGGCCCAGTATCGCCAGCTCACCCCATGAGGGGGTGTGACCCTCCCACAGGTCAGACAGGGGCGCACGCAGCCTGCGGTACAGTGCGGCAGCAGTACGGTTTTGCAACATGGCAGCAGTACAACATAGCAGCAGTACATGTGACAGCGGTACAATCTTATAACATGGCAGCGGTACAATTGTATAATGTGACAGCAGTGCAGTTGCACAACACGGCAGCGGGGCAGTGTGACAGCAGTGCAGCAGATGTTGTGTGTCAGTTTGCAGGCCATGAAGCAGTACAGCGGCACAGCAGTACGATGTTGCATCAATGCAGCAGCACAGGCGGTACATGCAGCACAGGCGGTACCTGCAGCACAGGCAGTACAGGCGGTACAGGCGGTACGCACCGCAGCTCGGAGGAGCGGTTGGGGCAGGCCTTGACGCAGCTCATGCACAGGTTGCAGTGCGCGTTGTCGGTGAGCTGTGCGGGGTGTGAGAATAGGGGGCAGCCGTCCGTCTCCAGGCCCTCCACCCCGATGGCTGCCCCGCCCTTGATGCAGTGGTAGTGGCCGTTGCAGTTGCCGGCACACACACCCTGCCGCGCACGCAGCTCCACTGCAGCGCCCTTGGCAAAGAGGCCGTTCATGCCGCCTGCATCACAGTCATCAGCATGCGGTTAGCCCAGGTGGGTGTCGCGAGGTACAGATAGATATCAAGATATGGCAAGATATGATGAGTTATGGTAAGATATGATCTGATCTGAACTGATATGATATGATATGGTATGGTATGATATGATATGATGTGATATGATATGGCAGGAGATGAGCATATGACAGATGGTGGCTGCATGGCTCTGTGGACCTCTCATGTGCTCATGTGTGAGCAGTGTGAGGGAGGGGCGGCTGAGGGACGGCACTCCCACGCACCCACCAATGGGGCACAGGTAGCGGCACCACAGCCGGCGCTCAAACAGCGCGGAGCAAGTGACCGCGCCTGCCGTGATGAGCAGCAGCAGCGCGCCGGACAGGTACGCGGTGTGTGGCAGGTCCCACACCTGCAGCAATACAACACCGCAAATGATGGGATTGCCGACAAGCGACAACACTTACATAACATAACACGTACATAACGTAGCTCCTAAATATATAAACACAACTCTTGCATACATCTTACATGAACATGAACATGAGCATGAACATGAACATTACATAACACATCGTATCAGCGGCCGTCAGCTGCTTGCCGGCGCACGTGCTTGCAGTACAGAGATCAGTACAGCGAGCAGTACAGCGAGCAGTACAAGGTGACTCACCTCCTCCCACACCAGGATGGCTGCAAACAGGCCGAAGAGGAAGGGAGGTCCCATCACCTCCAAGGTCTGACGTGGCCACTTAGCCAGCTGTGCGCCCTGCAGGCACGCATATTTTATTGTTTCATTTTTGTTTCAAGTACGGCATGAGAATGAATCCAGCAAGAACGGCGGTGAACATTGTGTACTGATGCTTGGGGTGCGTGGGCTTTAGGTTTCGCTTGCAAACTGGTTTCAACCCATCATTGTTAGTGAAGTCTTTAGGTTCTAAACCATAAACCCTGAGGGCGCCCTGCAGGCAAGGACAGTGCCACCCGCACACAGTCACTTGCTCACTCAGTCCCTGACTTGACTTGTCATTTACTCCCTCACTCCTTCTTCCACCCAGCCGCCCACCTACCCACTCACTCACTTAATCACGCGTTCACCGACACACACTCTCACCCACTCACTCACTCACGCACTCACTCACTCATGCAGTATGTATCGAGCCAACCATTCCGCCAGTCATCAGGCATTCATTCATTCAACACAGCCAGTCAGTCAGCCTGGCAGTCAGTCTGCCTGTCAGTCACCCAGTCAGTCACGCACCTGCCGCACCCGCGCCGCCTGCACCAGCTCCCCCATGACCATGAACGGGCACACAGCACACCACGCACGCCCCACCAACGGGTACAGAGCAAACATGCCTGGCCACCAGAAGCACCAGAACAGGCTCAGGAAGGGGTTGTGGTCCCGGTCCTGTGGGGGCAATGAAGTCAAAGATGGACGAGTTGATTGGGGGGCGGGGTCATGGCTGGGGCCAAGGAGGGTTTGAGGCTGCAGAGTTCAGGGTGCAGGGTTTAGGTTTACCCTGTTTACTCTTGCAATACTCTTGTTACTCTTTTTACCTCTGTGCCGTACAACACCCCTGAATACTGCATGCTGTACTGCTACATGCTGGCCTGTGGGACCTGTTCCCCATCCTTGGATCACCCGCGGTGTAACACTTCTTACCTCCATACCTCTGCTGTACCTCTGTACCTCTGTACATCTGTACATCTGCTGTACCTCTGCACCTCTGCACATCCGTACCTCTGTACATCCATACATCCATGCATCTGTACATCCATACATCTGTCCCTCCATACCTCTGCTGTACCTCTGTACCTCCGTTCCTATGTACATCCACACCTCTGCTGTACATACATCTGTACCTCCGTACCTGTGGCCCAAACAGGAGCGCAGCCACCAGAATAGGAAACGCCCACGCGGTGACGCCGTGGTTGAGCGCATCCGGCCACCACTTGGAGCGCACCAGCTCACGCAAGCCGGGGGTGACCTGCGGTCAACCGTGGTCAAACACGGTCAAACGTGGTCAAACATGGCCGAACGTGGTCAAACATGCCGTGGTTGAATGTGATCAAACAAGCTAACAACCAACCAACCAACCAACCAAGCAAACAAACAAACAAACAAAGAAACGGCCACCAACAGGTGTGCGTGGATCAAGGGGAGGCCGTGGGACAACCCCATGTCCTTGGCCCCAGATTCTTGAGACATCTCACCACGCAGGCGCCTGTCCTGATGTCAAGCCTGCCGACTGAACCAAAAATACTGGTCAACCCTAAACCAGAACAAGCTGCCAACCCCGCCACACCAGCAAACAGCCGCACCGTCAGCACACAGGCGCACCGTCAGCAGGTCCAGCCGCGGGCTGTGCAGCGAGGGGCCGCCAAACCAAAAGTGCTCCTCGCCGACCTCATCAGAGAAATCGCCGGCGCCGAGCACGCAGCCGGGCGCGGCGTCGGGCTTGCTGCTGGCCCCACTCTGGGCCTGTGGGGCAGGCATGGCCGCCTGCTGTGAGCTCATGTGTGCGCGTGCAGCACGCAGCACCACCACACGCAGCTCCTCCACGTTGCCAGGCCACGCGTACTGCGCATGTGATCGCACCGCGTGTGCAGCGGTGCAGCTTGTGTGCAGCGGTGCAGCTTTTGTACCGCTTTTGCAGCTTTGGTACTGCTTTTGTACTGTTGCACAGCCTTTGTGCTGCATGTACAGCCTTTGTGCCGCATGTGCACCTTTTGTACTGCATGCATGCGCCTGAGAAAAGGAGCAAACTTCACAGCTCAGGATACATAGGCAGGATCTCAGAGCTCGGAGCTCGGAACTCACCGCTTGCATGCGGCGCATGGCTTGCGGCGACAGATGCAGCGGGGGTGTGCGGTGTGCAGCGCATGCGATCGTGGCCCCACCACAGCCACCCAGCTCTGGAGCAGCTGGGGAGGAAGGTGGAGGGGTGGTGGGGGAGGTGGCTGAGGTGGAGGAGGAGGAGGAGGAGGATGAAGGGGGGGAGGAGGAAGAGGGGGAGGGGGAGGAAGTGGAGGAGGGGGCATGGGGTGCCAGGAGGGCGTGGGCATTGGAGGAGGCAGCAGCACCACCACCACCAGCAGACACAGCTCCAGCAGCACCAGCACCAGCACCACCAGCACTCCCGCCGATTCTGCCGCTGCCACTCATGGGGTGCAGCTCATGTGCGAGGTAGAAGGCCACGAGGGCAGGGATGTCTGATGGGCGCGCGCGTAAGGGCGGGACCTTGATCACATGGCCGGCCAGCTTCTCCAGCGCGGGCACTGGCGCCTCAGCTGTCATGATGACGCGCATGCCAGCAGCCGAGTGGGGTGCGTTGGGGGTCGGGCGCAGGGGGTCGGGCGCGGGTGCAGCAGCACCCGTTGTGTCTGCACCGGGGCACCAGCTCCCCTCCTTCAGCAGCTGCACCACTTGGGGCAGCAGCTCGGGGGGCAGCTGCGCGCGCGGGTGTGTATGTGGCGTGAAGGAGTGTGCGTTTTAGTGTGTGCCGTGAAAGCGGGTGCGTTGGTGTGCCGTGAATGAATGTGCGTCTGCGTGCCGTTCATGAATGTGCGTTTGTCGAAGATGGGAACCCCCTCATAACCCTAAACCTACAAACCCTAGCATCCCAATCCCTAAGCCCAAACCCTAAACCCCCAAAGCCCTAAACTCTGGAACCTTAAAGCCCCAAAAACCCTGTGTAGACCCCCAAAACCCTGAGCCCCCCATTCTTAAGCCCTCAAAACCCCAGCTCTCTAACCCCCCCAAACCGTAAGCCGCAATCCCATAAGCCCCCCCACCCCCAACCACCAACACCCGGAGCCCCCAGCCCGGCCCACCAGGTGCACGTCACGCAGCAGCAGGGTGGTGCCCAGGGGGAAGCCCTGCAGCAGGCCCAGCAGCCCGGGGCGCGCACCGCGGCCAAACAGCTCCACGCCGCCGGGGCCCAGCCGGTCGCAGCTGATGGCGGCCTGTGGGGGAGGTCTGACATATTTCCAGGTATAGGTATAGTACAGGTATAGGTGCAGCATATATGAGCATATGAAGAGGTATCAGCCAAATGAACAGCATATATAGCAAAGCCTGGGCCCTCCATGAGGTGATGCAATCTGATTCAATCCAATTCACTCCACTTCACGTCACACCACTTCACGACCTCGAGCTTCATGACCCACCATGGGCAGCCCATGCGTGCATGTGCCAAAGTGGATGAGGGACGCCAGATGGCTCTTGCCCAGCCCACCCTCCCCAACCAACAGCACTGGCCGCCTGCACGCACGCGCGTGACTGTGCCTTGCAGTCGGAAACGTCTTAGATGCTGGCGACGCGGGATTATAAATGTCTGACCGCCTGCGTGGCACACCCTTCAGTTAACCCTCACCCTTTCCCTTGCTTTACCCTAACCCTCACCCTTACTCTTCCTTTACCCTCACCTTGACCCTTGCTTTACCCTCACCCTTACCCTTCCTTGACCCTCACCCTCACCTTTCCTTTACCCCTGATCCTTGTCCTTGCTTTAACCTCACCCTTACCCTTCCTTTACCCTTACCCTTGTCCGTCCTTCACCCTCACCTGCTGGCGTCGTGTGTGGCCAGCACCGCCTGCTTGCGCATGCGCTCCGCATGGTGTGACACCCCCAGCACGCCGCGGCGGGGCGCGGGGACAAGGTACGGCGCGAGCGCACACAGCCGCGCGGTCGCGTCCTGCGGATGCGAGCGGGCCACGTGTGGAGGGATGCGAATGGACCACAGGTTGATGCGAGCGGGCCACGTGTGGGCACGGACAGGCCACAGGTGGATGCGAGCGGGCCACATGCGGATGCGAGCGGGCCACGCGTGGGACCGTGGGTACGAGAACGCCACATGGCCTGTGGGCACATCTTATCACCCGTTACACCACATTCTCTCACCCTTTACCATCAGAGCCACGCTCCCACACTACCTTGACACATTGCCTCACCCGCGCAACAGCATGTTGTGCATCCAGTTGCTCAGCCAGTAGATGGGCAAGTACAGATGTAGCTGCTGCAGGGTGTTCGCGGGCAGTGTCAACAAGCACCTGCGCACAGTGCATATGCCGATGTAAATGTGCCCCTGCACTTCAGCATACCTTGTTCAGCATGCAGGGTTCAGGGCTTGGGGTAGAGCCAAGGGTTGGGGGCTGGGGTTAGGCGTTCACTGTGGTGTCAATTACGGTATGCACATGTTTCTCTTTCTTGACGGTGGCACCCTGGTGGCACACAGGCAAACAACTTCCTGCTCCCGCCCCCTGCTTTGCACTCGCCCTGGTAATGACCCCGCCCGCATGGGCACACCTGTGCATCTATCTTACAACAAAGACCCTGCCTGCCTGCCTTGCCCTGACTCGCATTCCCTGCTGGAAAAGCTACAGCACGCACACCTCAGCAGGCAGCACCAGCAGTGTAGCAGCTGTCACTGCGCGCAGCGTGTGTGGTGAGAGCAACACAGGGGCCATGGGCGCCATGTGTGCATGGGTAGGGGTGGCCTGCTGTGCGCTGTAATGACTTTGCAGGCGTCCAGTCATCATTGTCAAGTGGTGGTGCACCCAGTGCTGCCTGCAGGAGCTCTTTCAGGTGGAAGCATGAGCCTTCGCCCAGGGGCGCGGCCGTGGACTGGCTCACATCGCCTGCGCATCGTCGTCGCAGCGTGAGAGGCAGCTACAAAAAAAGTCCTCCCCAAGAGTTGACCCAAGGTTGACCAAAGTTTTCGTCGGCCAGTTCGGGTAGCTGCGCTCGTGCAGTACCGATGCAGCCCGCGGCAGATGCACACTGCCGGAATCAACATGTTGACAGCTCATCAAAAAGCTAGGCAATACCAAATCCGAAAGATTCATACCTGAACTGTCAAGCAGCGCTCCACGCTGGACGATGAACAGCTCCTGGATGGCGTCGCCCTTGGCGATCACAGTGTCGCCAGCCTTGACCTCTCTGAACTCGCACTGCTGCGCCAGGCACTGCACCACGCTGAGTGGTAGCTCATTGCGCAGCGCGCAGCTCATTGCCTGGGTGATCTCGAAATACACAGATGATCGTTGCTGCTTGTGCTGCGACTCTGGCGCATCAGAGGTCTGAGAGGGTGGGGCCAGCACCACGTGTGGTTGAACCCTCCTCCATACACGCGACCCACTTTTGAGCATGTTGCGTGTTAATGGAGCAGTAACCATTGGCAGCGGCGGTGCCGGACGCGCTGGCCTGGTGCTGCCAGAGCGTGCCAGCACGCAGGTGCAGGAAATGGCCGGGAACATGTTAGATCAGCGCCCGAAACTGCCTCTGATGAGGCCTGTGCAGTATCGGAAAGAGTGTTGGGTTGTGTTTTCCTGCCAGCAGTTATTGCGGTTTGCTAAGCAAGCACAGATGTGCAGGAACAAGTAAAGATATTCGCCTTTTGGTGCCCCCAAGGCTGCCGGCATCGCGTTTTGATGGGTGGTTGGACCCCAACCAACCAACCGAACCACATGGGCTGCGGTACAGGAGCTGCAACCTGGCTCTTGCTACAGCAAGCCAGCGAGTGTCCCGTGTATCTGTTGCTGTTTCTCACAACTCTGCTGTGGCCCACGCATTGGGTGCACTTCTGGCTCCAGCCAACCAGCGTGTTGGCAGCGTGCTGCGCATGCTGCACGCATCATGGGCGACACCATCCCGCGCTTAGCACAGATCCTGCTGCTGGTGCCACATTGCACACACTCAGCCCGCATTTCAGGTTACAGTTGGTGATGCACAGAAGTTGTTGAAGCAGCTGGCATTGATCCCAATCCAAGGGTGCATCGCTGCATCTGATGGGTCCGCTAACCCCTGAACCTGCTGAGTCTATCACAAACACGTGTGTTCCCCAAACAAACCAAATTCAGCCTAGATCCATTTCGATCCATTTCTAACCATCCAGATCCAGCCATCCAAGGAGTAAATGCACATCCCCTGCGCCCCCCTCTCACCTTTTCCGTTCCACCCGCCTCAATTCCAATGTACCCCAACCCACTCTACCCATTGTCCCACCTCACCCCAGCCCCTTGGCGGCCCACTGCAGGAGGTCATCCACATCAAAGCTGGCCGCAGACGCCCCAGCAGCCGAGCCCGCCTTGTCCTGCCCGCCCTGAACCGCCTGTACTGCCTGCGTCCCACCTTGAACTGCCTGTACTGCCTTGACAGCCGGCCCAGGTACAGCCCCAGCTGTGGGTGCACCCACAGCCATGCCGCGCTGGTCCAACCGTGCGCCTGCATCTGATACACCCACATCCTCCCCCTCAAGGCCCACCTCCCCCGCAGCCACACCATTCACCTCGTGTTCTGCTGCTGCTGCTGCTGCTGCTGACGAGGATCCTGCTGCGGGCATTGCCGCAAGGTGCACAGGCGGCACGGTGTAGTGTGTGGACGGCAGCAGTGCGCGCACGTCGATGCGCACCGGCCACCCGGGGCCGCCTTTCCCCCCGCCCCGGCCCGCCTCCTCCAACGCCGCCCCAAACTCGCCGTGGGTTGCGAGCTGCGTGAGCCTGGAGCCGGTGCCCTGCATGGTGCTGGCAGGGGTTGTGGATGGTGCGCCTGCACCTGCCGCCCCCCGGGCCCCTGACAGGACTGCGCCTCTCATTCCCAGCCGCACGTTATCGCTCACCAGCTGCAGCTGCCCCGCCCACGACCCCGTGCCTGGCTGCCCCACACCGCCAGGGTGCACGGCCACAGCAGCCCCCATGCCACCGCCCGCCGTTGCCTGTGCAGGCAATGCCCCACCCCCCTGAGAGCCCGCGTCCTGCGAGCCTGCAGAGGCAACACCCGCGGCAACACCCGCGGCGGCCGGCGGTACTGCAGCCGCGCTGCTGCGGTACGCCGCGGCCACGCGCTTGAAAGCATCCCGAGCAAGCAACCGC
The DNA here is from genome assembly GCA_004335575.1 of Haematococcus sp. NG2. NCBI lineage: Eukaryota > Viridiplantae > Chlorophyta > Chlorophyceae > Chlamydomonadales > Haematococcaceae > Haematococcus > Haematococcus sp. NG2. Next base: position 65,962 of record QAXD01000206.1, on the reverse strand, counting down.
GCGGCAGCCGCCATGATGGTGCCTTCATAGGCCGCGGCACTCAGGAGGCCCATGATGGGGGATCTTAATGAGGACAGTGCGTCGCTCCTGTGATCTGGGCCAGTCAGGCGGTACACCAGGTGACGAAGCGGTACGTGATCAGCTGCGCGCCCAACCACCTCCTCCAGGGCTGCCACCCACACAGCACGCAGGGCGCGCTGCCGCCAGCCGCGCGCGTCATGGCTGGGTGCGAGATGCGGCTGGTGCTGGTGCTGCTGCTGCTGCTGCTGGTGCTCCTGCCCTTGCTGCCGCCCCTGCACGTGCTCCTGCTGCTGCTGCTGCACTGGCACATGTGATAATGGGCCGTCGTGTGCAGGTCCTGTACCTCCTGTACCTCCTGCTGCTGCACTGTTGTCCGCAGCGCGCAGCAGCTGCACATACACGCGCATGAGCTGGAACCAGAACTCATGCCCATCCGGCCCACCCCCGTCCGCACCAGCCGTTGCCGCGCCCCCCGACCCTGCTGCTGCTGAGTCTGCAGCCGCAGGCCGGGCAGGAGAGAGGGCACGAGTGGCGGCCCCGGTGGCCCCTGCCATGTGCCCGGCAGCACGCTGCACCGGCGGCACACTGCCCGCGGTTTGCGCGGTGTCAGC
>QAXD01000206.1:43045-53169 GCA_004335575.1 Haematococcus sp. NG2 | reverse complement strand
GGCGGGGGCGGGCAGCTGGGAGAGGGCCACGGCGCCGAGGGAGGTGCCGAGCGCGAACACGGGGCCTTGCACGGCGAGCGCCTGCGTGCGGGGCGGGTGAGGTGTGGTGCGCGTCACACATTGTCACATCGATGATACGCGCGATGGTTGCGCGATGGCTCAGCATCCAGCACACAACAGAGATAGCGGCACAGCAAAAGTACGGCAGCAACACATGATTCAGTAACAGCATAACAGGGGTGAAGACACCAACAAAGGTCATGTCGATGTACTCTTGGTTTGCACAGGCGCTGTGATACCCCGGGCAACTGACTGGGTGCGAGGGTGAGGGTTGAGGGCTTAGGTGACTTTTGCAGGGCTTAGGTGTGACTTGCACCCACCAGCACAGAGCCAAGCAGGTTAGGACAGGCCACACACCATTGCACTCCCATTGCACTCACATTATGCCACTCATGCCTACCGCAGCTACTTTGTTTTTCACTCGTTTGTTCTTGTCAGGTACCGTATTGTTTTGGCTGGAATGCATCTTCCACCCAAATAAAAGTGTACATGGTTTACACACACACACACACAAGTACCCTCCCCCCCAGGACGGAATGGATATGGGAGGGCCTTGCAACCTCAAATGACCCTTGCAACCTGAAATGACCCCTACACCTCCCAACCTCACAAAAATATGTATACCAAGTAACACTAATAATATACAGTAAAAATAAAACACTGATGATGAGATAAAATACGCACCGTGCAGCGGCCCAGGTGGCTGCGCCCCCTCAGCAGCGCCCACAGCTCGTCCCCGTGCCTGCCGCTGCCGCCGCCCCCGCCCCCGCCCCCGCCACCGCCACCAGGCCCCACCCCCAGCTCCTCCAGCTTCACGGCCACACTGCCCCCGATCATGGCCCCTGCGCGTGATTGCGACCAGGAACATTAGTACTAGTACTATATAATATGTGCGATGCTATATGTGCGATACTATATGTATGATAAATAGTACTATTACATTGTGCACCATGGCAGCTAGACTCAACACAGCAGGGTGGCGGGTGCGAGAAGTGTGGTGACCCGTGGTGTGGAGAGTGCTGTGAGCCGTGGTGTGAGAAGTGCAAACTAGGCAGGCAGCACCAAAAGCAAAGCCCACACAACATAGCCCGCAGCCCGCACCATCAGCGTCAGGCCGCCCCGCACGCGGCCAGTCCTCAGCACAGCCCTCCAGCAAACCCTCCAGCTCGTCCTCAGGCGGCTTGGTGGCACGCTGGCCACCTGCGTGTACCGCAGCATGCGCAGCACGGCATGCGCAGCACGGCAGACCAGCAGCACTTTGTGAGCAGATGTGGGAGGCGTGTGGGTGTGTGCATCGTGCAAGAAAGGGTTGAGGGTTGAGGGCTTAGGGCTTAGGGTTTAGGGTTTGAGGTGAGGGTTTACCCCAAGAGCCCCTAAACCCTAAAGGAGGCAGGAGGCTGGCATGATGCCTTGTGCTTCCGGGTACATAGTTGACAGCAAATGGTGCATGTGGAAACGCAGGCAGCACAAAGCACACCACACCACATGGATACATAACCAGGGCACAAGAAACAGATGGACACATACCCAATGGATACATACACCCAACGGATATAAATCCCATGGATCTTGCTGGATCCGCATGTCTAAGAAAACTCTGAAAAGGCATCGACACCGCTGGATGCAGTGCAGTGCACGCCACCCACCCAACAGCAGCGCCTCCTCTGCAGCCAGCGCCTGCTGCAGCACCAGCACATGGCGTGGCACAAGCGCCTCGTCCTCTCCCTCCCCTGCCCCTGCCTCAGCCCCCTCCTCTCCAAGCACCAGCCGCCAGTGGGCATCAGCCAGGAGGGAGGAGCCGGCGCGTGTGGCTCGGCTGCTTGGGACCACTTGCTGCTCCCCCTCCTCCCCATGCACTTCCCCATGTGGTTCCCCTTGTGGTCCGCCATGCGGTCCCCCAGGCAGTTCGCCATGTGGCTGTTCCCCAAGTGGTGCGCCATGTGGTTGCCCATGTGGCTGCTCCCCATGCGGTTCCCCATGTGGTTGCCCCTCAGCTCCATGGTGTGGCTGCTCCAGTGGGCCAGGGGGCAGGGGGAGTGGTGCTGACTGCGGCTGCTGATGCGACTGCAGGAGCGACTGCGGGTGCGGCTGTGCTTGCGGTTGTAGCTGTGGGTGCAGCTGTGGCTGCGGCTGCGCGGCATTGGTTAGGTATGTAGAAGGCGAGGCCGTGGGAGCTCCTTGCCCTTTCCCAGCAGCTCCCGCACCAGCAGCAGCTCCAACAGCAGCTCCCACTGGTGCGCGCCGTGCTGGGGGCTGTGAGGTGCGCAGTGCATGCATGAACTGAGGCAGAGGCACATGGGCCGCCGGCGCATGCGGCCCCGCATGGGGTGGTGGTAATGTTGTGTGCTGGGCGGGCTGTGGGTGGGGCGTGGGGGTGTCGTGGGGCATGGGGCCAGTGCCTGGTGGGCTGGGTGCACCAGGCCCCAGCACCTCCCCCATGTCCCCCAGGACATCCTCAAGCCCCTCAAGTCCTTCAAGCCCCTCAGATCCCTCCAGGCTACCCAGATTCCCCAGGCCACCCAGGCCCTCCAGTCCATCCAGCTGCTCGTCAGCTCCACCCTTGTGCTCCCCTGCTGGTGCTGGCCCTTGCCCTTTGGGTGGGCCTGGCGCTGTTGGCAGGTCTGGTGGCAATGATGTGGCCAAAGGCGTGACGGGAGATGGCACGGAGGCGGGTGCTGCCAGCGGTGAGGGTGACGGCGCTGGTGCTGGTGGTGCTGCGACTGCTGCAGGCGCAGGCGCTTGTGCTGGTGGCGCTGCAACGAGTGACTGTGCTGCAGGCGCTGGCGCTGGTGCCCCATGTGCCTGTGTGGCGGGCGGCAAAGGCGGCCCTGGCGCTGGTTGAGCTGCAGCCGCTGTAGGCGTAGGCGCTGGTGCCGGAGCGGGTGCTGCGGCTGGTGACTGCATTTCAGGCGCTGGTGCCAGGGCCGGTGGTGTGGCTGGCGGCGTGTGCGCACCTGGCGGTGCCGGTAGGGGGCCCTGCGGTTGTGCTGTTGCCTGTGTGGGCGGTCCCGCGGCCCTCACCAGTGCCTGGAGTTCATCGACACCCGCAGTCGCCTCGGCCAGCGCACGCCCGTCATGTTGCGCGGGTGCATGTGGTGCATGGGGAGCATGGGGAGCATGGGGGGCATGGGGAGCATGTGGGGCATGTGTGTGGGGGAGAGGTTGGGTGGGGACCAGGTGCCCCGCCACTGCTGCCTGACCCGTGCTGGAGGCTGTTGTGCCTCTGGCATGGCGAGTGTGCACAGCAGCTGGTGGTGGTGCAGCTGGTGTGCCTGGGGCCCTGCTGATGGCCGGCTCAGTGCTGAGCAGGTCAAGGAGGGGGTCTGCTGGCGCTGGGGCGTGTGATGGCACCGCTGCTGCTGCCACCTGTGCACCGCGGGCAGCAGCATGTATCGATGTCTGCAACACGTCTGGGCCACAGCACACAACCGTGCAAGCGAGCGCATGCCTTCCACGATGTCATGCATGCAGCGTTCGCATCATGATGCGCAAAGCACACTGCCCGTGTGCTGGTGCTCGCACCCATGCACCACCTTCCCACCTGCTGGTCAGGCACAACTGCTGCCACCTCCTCTCCTAGCAGATCAGCCAGAAGATCATCCAAGCTACTCATTTGCGACGGCCAACGCGTAAACCATCAACCGGCCCCAAAACCCTTCTTGACCACGGCATCAAACTGGAACCCATTTCCGGATGCAGCTCATGCCTACGAACAGAAACAAATCTAAACGATGCGCGTGATCTATTCAAATGTGTGGAGTATGAGAAGGGCCGATGATTACCATGCGTGATTTCAGTGGATTGGCAGTGGTGCAATCACGATTATGTGGATTGCACATATTTGCGTGCAAGTTTATCTTGGGCTAACTGTGATGTACCAATGTAGCAGGCTTTGAGGCTTCTGGAACACAATCCAATCGTGCTTCAATGGTAACCACGCGGTCTCAGGCAGCTTCTGCTGAGAAGCAAAAGACGCCTGACGATGACGGGCTTTCCGCGAGGTCTTCCATAGCCAGCGCTGTCGTGGTGCTGCTGTTTGCGGGCCTGGGCGTCTACCTGTACTTCCGCTCGCTCCCTGCCATCACGGTCCGTGGGATGGGAATGTGCTCTGCACGCATGGCACATGCTGCACGAGCCCATGGCATCCTGGCTCAGCATGGCCATGGCACCACACCCTCAAGCCACAAGCATGAGGCCCCCAGCCCACAGCTGGCCTACCAGCACAAGCAGCCCTGCGGTACCAGCATTGGTGGGGTTGCAGTCAATGACGCACCTCACACAACAAGCTGGGAGCTGTCACCTGATGTGCGCTGTCTCCGCACCCAAGGAATAGCCCCAGAATCTGCAGCGGCCACGAGATGCTGGCACCATGCCCCAACACGCGCTGCTGCGCCTCTGCCCTGCACTCATGTCACTTCCCATTCCTGCACCTCTACCAACACCATGCGAGCAGCACTGCTGCAGCGTGGCTGGGAACTGTACGTCTCCTGTTGCGCTGGAATAATCAGCATGGCTCATGTGACTTGACTTGCGCTGTTGCCGCCATCGACATCGGTGCTCCGATTGCTCCAACCTCCTCTCAAACTCCATTGTTCATGTGCACTGAGCATGTCTCATATGGCTTTCTTAACACACACCAGACATGGTGCCCACTGCGCGCACCCTACTACACCACACCTGCTGTACTGCTGCACTGCTATACTGCAGCCAGAGCAATGGGCCATCATCCGGACAGCTCTCCCGCCACGCAGTCTGAGTGCTGTGCGCGCGTTTCGGGATGTGGTCATCTCATACGGGGAAGGCCACCCGGTAAGAGGGTTTGACCAAGGGGGCTGCTGCCTGACATACACCTTGTATATATCAGTATGTACTTTGTACATACGATCTCTGGTTCATGCGATGTGAAATGTGAGCAGGGTTGGGAGGCCCTTTTGTCGGGGTTTGCCCTTGCATACCTCCTCCAGTACACACACCATCGCATGGAATCCCAGCCTGTGTGAGCGACTGTGTACACATCAGCATCAATACACGGCTTAGTGCAGTTAACCCCGCGATGCTGTGGCTCAACACACGGCTCCCCACGCCTGTTTGTCCATTGGCCCGATCGTGTCCTTGCTTACTGGCACGGATCAGCTCCCCATCCCGGCTTACTGCCATCATATATTTATCACGATGGTAACGCTTTGCTTAAACGTAATTCTGGAAACGCCACCAACCCATGCACCTGCCCGTTCCGCTCATCCCTGTACGTGCCCCACAGATCCGTGTGGGCATCGCCCTGGCCATCAGCTACATCGGCATGCAGACGTTCGCCATCCCGGGCAGCGTGTCCCTGTCCCTGGCCATGGGCGCGCTGTACGGCCGATGGATTGGGTTCGTACTCACTGCCCTCATCTCCACTGCAGGTGAGGCATGGGGTGCTTAAACCCTAACCCTGAACCCAAAACCCAAAACCCTGATGAGGGTGCCAGGGTTTCAGGGTTGAGGGTATGAGGGTTTGGAGTGTTTTAGGGTTCAGATCAGGCGACAGGCAGGTGACATACATATCACAGACCCGCACATAAGTGTGCTTAGAACATAAATGTACCCTCCATGGGCAGAAGCATTTGTTTCAGGCACGTCGTGCGCATGCTTCTGACCTGACGCATGCACACACATACACCCGCATGCAACAGGCTCGTCTTCCTGCTACCTGCTCTCTTGGGCCATTGGCCGACCGCTGGTGGCGGCTGTGTGGCCGGAGCACCTCGCGTACTTCAGGGTGAGAAGTGCATGTTTGTGTACTGCCTGTGGCATGCAGGCACCTGTACTGCCCAACGGCATGGCGTGCACACGCCGGCACCTGACAGGGCACCTGCGTTGTTCTGCGCTGCCCTGTGCTGGTAGACAAAGCACAGCATGGGTGGGACAGCTGCGCGCGCGCAGCAAGCCCCGCAGAAAGCATGTTGCGATGCAGCCATGCTCCTCTGCTGTCATGCTGCCATGCACCATCCTGGGGAGCCAGGGGTCTGAACTGCCACCCTCTGCAGACATGTCATGTACCGAGCTTATGAGGCACATAGGCTAATAGGCATAGGTGCCAAGCTGCCAACACGTCCACCTCTCACAGTAGCAGTCTGCACATTTCTTTCTGTGACAGCCCCGTTGCAGCGGCCATCTGTGCCCACCACCGCGCTGCACCCGAAGCCGTAAACCCTAAACTGTAAGCCCTGAACCGTGCCCTACTCCAAACATGCCTTTGAGCACTAAGCCGCTGCACGGGCGGCTTGCTTGCTTGCCGGGCCCAACACTCCCCAAGCCCTAGTAAACCCTAAGCCCTGAACCCTAAACGCACGCAGGGTGAGGTGGCAGCACGCCGCGGTGCACTGATGCGGTACATGCTGTTCCTGCGCCTCACACCGCTGCTGCCTAACACCTTCATCAACGTCGCGTCCCCCATTGTGGGCGTGCCCCTCCACGTGTTCGCGCTCGGTGCGTGGGTTGCGGTTTGGTTCTCGGAGCTGCTGAGGTTCACATGCATGCTGCTGGGGTTTGCAGGCGTGCTGCTGGGGCTTGGATGTTGCATGGGGCGGGCATGCGTGCTGCTGAGGCGTGCGTGCGTCCTGCTGGGATGCACATGCATGCCGCTGAGAAAGCTATGTCCTGCTCAGATGTGCATTCACGCAGCCTGCTGTGCTGTGGCGTAACGTCCATGCACCATGGTTTGGCCATGGAGTATGTCAGGGGGTGGGGCCCATGAGATGCAGCTGTAGCAGTCGGCAGGCTGTGTGCTTCAGTTTGAAGCACTGCGCTGATAGGATTTGATTGTAACATATTGTTCATAAGAGCTGCGCGTTGGGTGCGGCTATGGAACATGCGTGCTCCATGCTGACACCTCTGGCCCCCCCACCCGTCTTCTTTCCTGCAGCCACACTCCTGGGCTGTGCTCCCAACAACTTTGTGGCGTCCAACGCGGGTGCACACCTGGGGGAGCTGACCTCCCTGTCTGACCTGGCAGACCCGCGTCTGCTGGCGGTTGGCGCGGCGGGCGGCGCCATCAGTGAGTGTGGTTTCTTGCGGTTACGGTACTCACTTGTCATGTGACCGCGCGTGTGCTTGTGCGTGCGAGCTGGCTGAGATGCAGTCTAGCACATGCGCTCATTGCACATGCGCTCATTGCACAGAATGTTGTGAAGAGTGGCGACAGGAAGCAAGGGCAGCCCCAAGCATGCCACACGCACAATGTCATCCCCCTTGGCCTTGGTGGCGTGCCCAGCCAGACCCATGGGCTGATCCCTGTCCTGTCCATGCACCTCCAGTCTGACTGATTGCTGCCATGCGCATGCCATGGCTGGCAGGTCTGCTGAGCGTGCTGTGGGGCGGATCTGTGACACCACCACCTGGCAAGAAGAAACATGAGTAGCGGCACCTGGCAGATGAGGCATAGGGGCTGCCAACAGCACTGTCTACATCCTCAGGTGCAGCATGAAGCAGCCAGGGCAAGCAAAGAGGGTGTTTGGGGCCGCGCGTGCAACACGCAGCTTGTGGTGTTAGCCTGCGAACATTTTGCAGCTTATGAACCCGTATGCACTGCACTTGTCGTGCTATAAGTGCACGGGTTGCAGGCGCAGAGGGCAGGGTATTGAGTCCAATGGAGCACAGGTGTTGCGTGTGGCTGCTGAGAATGGAATTGGGTGTGCTCAAACAGTGCAGTGCTATGACTGGTGTGAGTGAGGTGTGGCTTGAGTGCGGCGCAGGCGTGTGGAGCGCTAAGGCAGGAGAAGGCACCAGGCATACAGCAGGCCTATGGTGTGCTCAGGCATGCACCGTCGTGATGCCTGAGATGGCTAAGCAGTGTAAGCACGTATGCGGCAACGTCGCTGGGCTGTCCGGCTGGTGTGAAGCTTCACTGCTCATCAGGCTGCCGCAACAGCGCAACAGCACACACTGAGTATGCTCAACCATGTTTGCAAGTGCGTGTGCCAGTCAGCACCATGGTGCACCACACCCGCGCATACGAATCCAATGCAGTGAGACAGAACGAGTGACCAGCAGTTAGGCCTGGGATGTCGCTCAAGGCGCCATTCTTTCTGGCTCTGCCTAACCAGCCGTTAATACCCATTGATGGCTGTGTTCGCGGGCCTGATTCCACACTAGGTTTTAGATTGCAGATCACCATGGCGCAGCCGCAGGCCCAGGGCCGGCAGGAAGGGGCCAGCGCGCGCTCAGAAGTCGTCTTTGACCTGGACGCTGCTGCGTTCTCCTCTGACGAGTTCAGAATGTTCAAGTTCAAGGTTTCACGGCAAGTACAAATCAAAAATGGAAGTCCTCAGCACTTGGATCACCACTTGATGTCATGTAAACAGCGAAAGCCGGTTGTATATGGCGCGCAGGTGCCCCAGAGCGCGCCCACACGACTGGACACAATGCCCATTTGCACACCCGGGCGAGAAAGCCAAGCGCCGTGACCCTAGGCGCTTCCGCTATTCGGGGACGGCGTGCCCGGAGTTCAGGAGGGTAAGGAGTAGCACATCGAGTGGGAGACCAAAACACCAAAACCTCCCTCCTCAAACGTTTGGTTTGTGAAAAGCCGCAACTGGTTGCTGAACAAGCTTTGCGCAAATGGTGCTGCGCAGAACGGGTGCTGCAGGCGGGGGGATGCATGTCCCTTTGCACATGGCGTGTTTGAGTGCTGGCTTCATCCTTCACGCTACAGGACGCAGGTGCGTCTTGCTTTGATGCAAATTCTGTGAAGCCCACTTTGCACATTTGACATCCGTAAATCAACCTACGCTTCTATGTCCTCAGATGTGCACCGATGGTACCTCCTGCAAGCGCCGTGTGTGCTTCTTTGCGCACACTGACAGCGAGCTGCGCAAGCCGGAGGAGGTGCGCACCGTCTGCCCTTGGGCGACAGATGTACCATGCAAAAGCTCGTCGCTGAAATGCACATAACCGGCGTTATGACGGTGCACGTGCCATCTGTGTGGGTTGCTGCGGCTGTGCATTTCAAATTGATCGACTTGGATGTGGCGCCATCGTGCACGACTTGCCCCGCAGGAGCCTGCGTGGCTGCAGCAGCAGCTGGCGTCGGAGCTGATGCAGGGTGCGGAGCCGATTGATCTGGTGCCCATGTCGTGGTGTGGTCACTGTCATGCATGAACGCTGCATGCTGGCACCATATCGCCCATGTGGGGCATGCTCACGCCTCACCCTGTTTGTCTCCCTGCCCCTCACCTCCCTGCGCCGCAGAGCAGCAGGCGCAGCAGCAGCTGCAGGCGTTCAAGGTGCTCAGCAACCTGCTGGGGGGCGCAGCCAGCACCAGCGGGGCATCCACCTCCGCCAGCGCTGCAGGCGCGGGAAGCAGTGCAGCAGGGGGTGTGTCTGACAGTGCCTCTGACCTTCTGCAGCGCTTGGGCCTAGGGAACAATCCGCCAGGCAGCAGTGCAAGGGGCGCCCCACCTCAGCAGCAGGGTCAAGATGAACCATCTTTCGGGGAATTGGTGCGGCGCCTAATACACCGGCGGCAGCAGCTCAGGGCTGCTCTGCATTATTTCTCTGAGTCCCCTGATGGCAAACCCTCAGCACCGCCTGCAGCACCGCCCGCGCCCTCCGCCAGCCAGGAACAGCAGCTGCTGCAGTTGCTGTCGATGCTGGACCCAGCAGGCAAGGCCGGAGCACCTGCACCCCCCGCGATGCAGCAGCCCGCCGCTCCCATCCCCAACAACAGCACGGCCGCACAGCTGGCAGCTGCACTGCTGGCGGGCATGACGGGCGCAAACACCGCTGCGCCGGCAGCCAGCAGCAGCAGCGCAGCCGAGCTGTCCAAGCTCGCACAGCTGCTGGGGTCGGGCGGGGTGGGCAGCGGGAGCGGGGGCATGCAAGGTGCAGGGTCAGCACCCGGGGGCGGGGGCGATCCCTTGCAAGCGCGCCTGTCCCAGCTGTCGAGCGTGAAGGTGGACGGGCAGCAGGGTGGCACCAGCGGCGGCACAGGCGGGGGCCTGCCCAAGGCCGCCAGCAACATGGGGGCCACGGAAGCCGCGCTGGCCGTGCTGGGCATGCTGGGCGTGGGGACGGGCGGTGGG
>QAXD01000206.1:24414-42545 GCA_004335575.1 Haematococcus sp. NG2 | reverse complement strand
AGACAGGCAGGCGGCGGTGCGGGTGGCGGCGACGCCTCCGCGTCGGCTGCCGCTGGCGCTGCCAACATCAACGCGCTGCTGCTGGACCTGCTGCTGAAGCAGCAGCTGGGGAGTGGGGCGGGTGCGAACGGCGGAGCATCACAGATGCTGATGGGTCTGGGCGGTGCTGGCCAGATGGCCGGCGGGCTGGGGGGCGGGCTGGGCACGGCAGATGAGCTGCTGGCGCGCGCCACGTCCTTCGACAAGTGAGTCCTTCATCATTCCTGTGCCATGCTCACCCCCTGCTGTTGCTCATGACATGCCATGCTCATCCCCTGTTCAGGGTTCAGGGTACCCGAACGCCCTCACAGCCTGGGCTATGCTCACCCATGCCATGCTCATCCCCTGCCCAGTGTGGAGGGTTTCAACGCACCCCAATACCCTGACCCCTAGCATCCTGAACCCCTCATGTCCCAGGCTATGCTCACCCATGCCGTGCTCGTCCCCTGTCCCGGGTTCAGGGTTCTAGGGTCTTGGGCCATACTCACTCTTGCCATGCTCACTCATGCCATGCCACTCGCTCATGCCATGTCCCTCACTCATGCCATGCTATGACCTCTGGACGTGGGCCTGCTGTGGGCGCAGGATCCTGACGGAGCTGCCGCGCGGCCTGAGTGACCTCACGGGCAGCAGCACGCTGCAGCAGGAGCTGGCAGCAGCTGCAGCAGGCATGGCGGCCACCGTGGGGGGTGCCAGCAGCCACGGCTCGCAGTAAAACAGTGAGCCTGACGCAGGCTGGTGTGCAGGCTGTGCACAGCTGCTGCCGCCGCCGCCCCTGCCGCCTCAGAAGGTCTGGTGCGACAGAGGCACGTTCGTTGTGGGGGCTATGTGCCCGCCGCGTCGCAGGCTGCACCCTGGCCCGGTCGTTGGTGCTACTTTGAAGGATTTGGCAGCAGCTGCAGTCTGCTTGCCAGGTGTATTTGAGCTGCGTGTGTGGTGGTTAAGGCGCAGGCTGAGGGGCAACCCTAAACCCTTGATGGCAGGTGGCAGGCAGCATGTAGGGCAGTTGGCTGCAAGTGTAGCATGGTGCAAGGTGTTGGGTGGGGTGCATGGGTGGCAGAGGTGAGCAACAGTGTGAGAGGGAAGCAGGAAAGAGGGAGCGGAGCTCCTGAACCCCTGAACAGGCGCTGCTGAACTCCTGGACGGTGGCTGCTGCTGCTGCAGCCATTGCCCTGGGCCCGGCCCTCCATCCAATGCCTATGCACCTGCAGTGCAGGGAGGCTGAAGATATGCGCAACTCATGGCAGGATGCAGGAGTTTGGAACGCATAAGGCACTTTTTTTTCTCCGGTGGCATCTTGGCCTTGGCACACCTTGTCATAGCCCCCTTGGGTCCAGACTAACAATGTGTGTTGCACGTTGTGTGTGTGGTGTTGAGGACAGGGGTATGCAAGGGGCTGCTCAGGCTGGGGCCACAGATAGGGCATCCCTTCCCTGACGTGACCAGGCTTCTGGGTCAGGAGGGTCGGCTATCGCGTAGTTTGCCAAGACAGCAGGAGCTAGACCATTCGCTTTTGACGTTCTTTGTGTGCGAGGGGCATCCGACTGGCAGCACCTGCCACCAACTGCCCGCTGCATACCATTTGATTGGGGTGGCTGTGGCTGGAGGCGGCCATCTGTGCCTGGTGTGTTGCCCCGGGGGCCATGCACTGCACAGAGCCAGAGACGGGCCTGCAGCTTCTGGTGTGTGGTGCGAAGGAGGTGCTGAGGGCGCGGAGGGCTGCGGCTTTGTGCCCAGCTGTGTGGGCGCATGAAGCTTGCATGAAGCTTGTGGGGTCGTGAAGTTCTGTGTGCCATGTGGCTTGAGTGTGTTGCAGGTTGTGGGGCTGTGCTGGGGCAGCAGCTGCCGGGGATCACGGGCCACGGATCTCCAGCCATCACATTGGTTCTACGCCATTCGCTGACATTTGCTACATTTGAGAGGCGCCGTGCTGCTTGGCGCGGTTGGCCCTGTGCCACGTGATGGCACATGCACATACTGCCCTCCTGCCCCTGGGGCCTCCCATCCCATGGCTGGTTGGCGCAGCCAGGTGGTACGGCATTGGGCTGGTGAGCCTTGGGCTGTGTGTGCTAGTTTGGCAGCCGCTTGCCAACGTCCCTGTCATTGTTTTGATGGCACTTGATCTGATGATATCTTCCGTTGGTTGGCGCCGCCCCTGACATTCTTACCAAGGAGAGGCATCTTCCAGGCATGCACCTGCGGCTACATCTGGGCCATGATGCAGCACGGCCTGTCAACATACTCTTCAGTGTACACACTGCATAGGGTGGTTGTTGATGTCAATGCAGCAACTCGTGACATTCTTGCTGGGCATGAGCGTCTGGTGTGAGCTGGCATTTGGTGCCTGCGGCGATTGGGCTGCATGCAGAGCGATGTGCAGAGAGAGGTGTTGGCTCCTATGATTGTTGCCTGCCTTGTAACATTCACCATGTGCATGATACACAGCAGCTGACCTCGTGCCGTTTATTACACCTCCCTCCCTCTTGCTGTTGAGCAGTTTTTGGCGAAGGCCCACGAGGCACATGTTGGTTGTCCAATCAAAATGCGGATAGGCATCACGAGCGCTTGCGGTCCCTGCAGTACGAGCAGTGCACCTGTGCACCCCGTTGTACCAGCCGTTTGTTCAGGGCGTCATCGACGGTGCCCAGTGCTGCGTGCCAGAGGGAAGCCAGGCCCCCCAGCCGCTGCACCCCAGAAAGTCCTAGGGCCATCGGGTGTGCGGTCGCCCTCTGATGGCTTCAAATATTTAGAATTAGAACTGCCACCCCCTGACAATGCGAGGGTGAGCAAGGCTGCGTTTGTGAAGAGCAGCGCCCAGGTCGCGGATTGCCCGCCCAGCAAGCTGCCGGAATTCGCGGTCATAGGCCGGTCCAATGTGGGCAAATCGTCGCTCATCAATTGCTTGACGGGGAACGACAAGCTCGCCAAAGTGTCCAAAGAGCCAGGTATGCATGCTGTCCATGTTGGCTGCATCATGGGGGCGGGCATGCATGCACCAGCTGCAAGCGTACATAGTCCACGCAGTGCCGCTGTGTCCTCATCAGCTGCTTACTTCCTGCCGCTGCTTCATGTCGCTCGACCATCTGCGTGCACAGCTCCATGCACTGTGAATGTGCACTTGCCCGCGCGGGGATTGCTCTGGTATTGCCTCCATGAACGCTGCACAGCTGCAGGCAATCCTCGCCCGATCTGTGGTGCTCCTGAGTTGCAACTGGCACGGCTGCTTTGCATGGCTCAACGGTTTGCGCGCACCGCTGCAACTGTCGAGTTTGTGCACTTCTCGTGCACTGTCTTTCCACAGGCATGACCAAGCTCATCAACCACTTCCTCATCAATGACAGCTGGTACCTTGTAGACTTACCAGGTTATGGGTAAGTGGCTGGGCAGCCTGGGCTGATACCTTGTAGACTTATGTGCATGTTGGTGAGTGGCTAGGCTGCTGGCTGCATGCGCTGGCACGCACAGAAGCAGCGAGTGGCGTGAACAGATGTACAGCGGGTGTGAAACATTGCACCTTGATTGTGGAGGCAGGTGTGCAACACACACGCACATGCTCACGCCCTGCGTCCACACGCACACCCATGCCCTTCGTATGTGTGCGTGTATGTGCGTGTGCGCGCACCATAGGTTTGCTCGCACTGCGGGGAAAGATGCGCGCGCGGCGTGGCTCTCATTCACCAAGGACTACTTCATCTCCCGGGATGAGCTGGTGCACGTGCTGCTGCTCGCGGATGCATCCATCCCACCACAGGCGGTACGGGGTGTAATGTACCGCCGTACTGTGCTGTTGTACTGCCGCGCTGCTGCACTGCTGTGTACTGCACTCCCACGCTGCAGTGCTGGCATGTGGTTGTACTGCTGTAATGTTGCGCTGCTGTAGTGTTGTGTCCCTGTACTGTTGTAATGTTGCACTGCTGTACCAGTGTGCTGCTATACTGCTATACTGGGGGTTGCCCACAGACCTGCGTTGCGAACTGGACATGTGACAGCGTTTCCCGGCAGCCCAGGTGCTGCGGTTCGAGCCCTGTACTCCAACCCCCTGGCACTCCAAACCCTGGAACCCGATGGCCGAAGCCCCAAAACCCTATGACCCAAACCCTAACACCCGCTTGATTGGGCGCGTGCAGGTGGACCTGGAATGTGCTGAGTGGTTGGCGGAGTGCGAGGTGCCCTTTGCCATCGTGTTCACCAAGGTGCGGTCGCAGCTACTCATGTTTAGGATAACTTGGCGTAACTTGGCATAACAGCGGCGTATCACAGCTGTCAGCTGCTGGTTGCCACGCGCCATGGTGTGCGCGCCCTGCGCGGCAAGCAGCTGCAAGCTGTGGTACAGCACGCCACCACTGTATGCTATCATCGTGCATGCGATCATCACACGGCCTAAGCTTAGCGCGGTGGAACCGTACCACTGTTATGTAGCTTAGGTAGTTATGTTGGTGGCTGTCATGTGACGGTGTGTGCGCCCCTGTGTCCTCCCTGCTGCCGCCCCGCAGTTTGACGCGGCCAAGAAGGGCGGCCCCTCCCCGGCCCAGAACGTGCGCGCGTTCAAGACGGCGCTGTCGCAGCGGCTGGAGGTGCTGCCGTGGTGCTTCGAGACGAGCAGCAAGACAGGGGCGGGGCGCAGTGAGGTGCTTGGGTACCTGGCCTCCCTGAGGGTGATGGCAGCAGCTTCAGGGGGGCCATGAGGCTGCACAGCATGGGTGGTGTTCTGGTGTAGGTACAGGCGCGTGAAAATGGTATGCTGCCAATGGGCCCTTGACTGGCTTACGGTGTAAAAGGTACACGGTGTAACAACAACAGCAACAAAAAATTACAGGTGCGTGATGTGACTTCACAGCGGCTGAGCCCCAGAGCAGCAGCTGTTCTGCTGCGGGCAGCACGGCAGCGTTCAGCGTCCCAAAAACCGAGTGCTGTGGTGGCGCCACCCTCCTCTGAAACATCCTGTTCCAAAAGTGCAGCCACAGGGCATCAGCAACAACGGGTGTGCTCAGGCTGACCGCTGGTAGTGTAGCAGATGTGGCATCCGGGCACCTGTTGCTGGTTGGGTGAGTGATAGGATGGCCAGACTGGCCTGTTTGTTTTGAGCCACTGGCTGTAGACTGCATGCTGCCATGGGCGATCGAGCCTGGCACAATGCAGCAATGATTGTTTGGTGGTTCAACACCTTGACTAGCTTAAGGTGTAACAACAACAAAAAGACACTTAGCAGGGTGGGTGCTGGCGGGCCTGGGCGTTGATGGCACGTTGGACAGCAAGACCAAATCAGCCACAAGTCGGTATCATTGCAGCAACCACCACCATGTAAGCACCATGGCCAAGCCATCTGCCCTCACTGCCCCAAAGTTGCTGCCTCATCAGCTGCAGTCAGCGCCCAAGATGTGCTGCCACCAGAAGGTGGAAGTGTTGGGCGGCAATACATGTGGGACTCGCACCTGCATGGGCACTATCTCCATCTGCATGAATAGGCCATGTTCGCGATTGGACATCATATCATCTCATTCATCTGCCATCTGTGCTACGCTTCAGTGGACTCGCCATGAGGTGGCACTGCGGTTGTGATGGTTGTGGTTGTTGGGACTGCTGCTGCTGCTTTGTTGCTGTTGGCTGCTGTAGCTGTGGTCATTAGTACATGGAACCACAACAGCCAATGAGGCTCCTCTCGGCATGTGGATCGTGGCCATGGCCGTTGTTCACTGTTGTTACACACAGCCAAGCCGAGCCGCAGAGAAACCAAACAAGGCCCGCTTGGCACGTGAGCAACACATGTGAGCAACGTCCCACTCACAAGCCCATCAGTCCATGAGAGCTGCATTCCACATGGCTGCTGTACCAAAGAATCTAAGAATCAGGCTGCTACCGTGCCGGCCCGCCTGCCGCTGCCCCCGGCGCTGGTGCAGCAGGCGCAAGTGCAACACCACCCGGCCCTAGCCCACTCCGCCGCCCCAGCTCTGCCAGCTGTGCCACCAGCTCCTCCCCTGCAATGCAGCGTTGTTCAGAAACATACGCTTAGCAACACAATCTGATGAAGTCATGATCTAAGGCATTTGTTGGGCAACATAGTGAACATACTGCTAGCGCAGGCAAGAGGCGGGCTAGGGAGGCGGAGGCAGAGGCAGAGCTTGAGGTGAACGTGGCCTAGGCAGGTGGCAGCAGTGCAGCTTAGGCAAAGAAGCAACGAGATAGGGCTGCCCCATTCCAGAACAACAGCACACTGCAGCTGCAGCAGCAAGGACCAGCGCAAATCTTTGGCATCAAAGTGCCAGTGATTCAACCAAGCCAGACCCATCCCAACCCTCCCCACACCCACCTGATAGGACCTCTGTCGCGCCGTACAGCACGGCCCGCGCCCCGGGCGCCCCCGCCCACGCCCCCGCCCGCCCCCGTCCGCGCAGCCCACGCCAGCAACGACTCCCGCTCGCTGTAGCTGCCCCCACCGATCACGAACACGATCGCTTCCCGGAAGGGACCCTTGGCACGCTCGGGGCCTGCGCGGCCCGCAGGCGCCTGCACCCAACAGCCGTGCAGGGGTTAGGGTTCAGAGGTTTAGGGGTTTAGGATGTTGAGGTTTTGGGGATTGCGGGGTCGAGGGTTCCCGGTTGAGGGTTTGTCCACAGAAGACGGAGAGACAGATGGAGAAACCGAGACAGAAGTACGCTCGGACATACATACAGCACATACAGATACATGCAAACACGCAGACAGAACCAATGCTCATGGCCGGTGTAGATGCACAGATGCGCGCGTTCTGCGCTCCCGGCAGCCATTCCAGAACACATGATGGGTTCAATCCCGGCCCGCAATCCCGGCCCGCAAACACTGTGATGATCATCATGCATGCTATCATCATTTCTACACGGCTTCCCGCGCTAATGATGCACCCCCGATGCTGCAGTGTGACACACAGCCCATCCAACAAACTAAACCACACCAAAAAAACTAAACCACACCAACGGCCGCATCCAACCCACCTTGGGGTCAAACACGCAGTACGTGTCGTGTTCTTGCGTGCCGGCCTTCCCCTCCATGAGTGACTCGACCGCCACTGTCAGGGGCGGCTGCCGTGCGCCTGTGTGCATGCACCAGAGGGGTCCGGGGGTTTAGGGTTCAGGGTTTGGGGTTCAGGGTCAGGGTCCAGGGGGTTGGACTTCGGAGATCAGGGTTTACGGTTTAGGTGCATGCAACAGGGAGGGTTCAGGGTTAAAAGAGTTCAGGGTATAAGGTACATGTCAGTCCTCAGTGCCAGTCAGTGAGCATCAGTCATTAGCCCGCCAGTGTAGGGCAGTTGGCACACAGGATGCGTTGGGTCACCAGCTGCTACGGTTTGCTGTGGCTAGGGTTTAGCCTTTAGGCCAATGAGATTTTCGACTTTTGGGTTCTCGGCTTCTGGGGTTCAGGGTTAGCCAGGTTTACGTGTTTGCCAGGGCCCTAGCATGCGTGGTGGGCACACAGGGGACTGTTGGCCAGCAGCCATCGAAGGGCACGTCGGCCAAGTCCACCACGACCATGGTAAAACCAGGGCACACCTGTTACTTATAAATTTGAAATGATCACGATGTGCAGTCTTAACGCATGATGCGTGTGCCAGCTTGCTATGCTCATTTGGAGCTGGGGACATTACAGGCTGGGGCTCAGGACTCTGGCATTCAGGCTTCAGTGTGGAAGGTTTGAGGTTTACGTGTAGCAGCGTACGCCAACGGCAACGTGAGGGCTCAAAGTTTAGTGCCTAGGACGCCCCCAAAAGCAGCGCACCAAACCACACCACGCACCGGACACCAGCGTCTTGATGCTCTTGGTTACGTGGCTCAGGCCCTGTCCCAGAGTCTTGTCCGCCCAGTCAAGCAGCGCACCGCCCGCCTGCGTGCCGGCGCTGCCACCCACACCCGCACCAGACAGCGCCGACCCGTCCGGCCCTGTGCAGGGTCATTTGTAGGGTTTAAAGGTTAGAGTTCAGGCCATCAGGGTTCAGGGTTCAGGGTTTGCGCGCGCATGATTGGTCATACATGTGATTGGTGTGAGTTGGAAGTGCACAGAGACCGGAGGCAGTCACAGACAGCTGCAGACATCTTGGCTGCACGTGCATGGTGCGCGCCCATGGGACCCCCCAGACCCTGAAATACAAACTCTGAAACCCTACACTTTAAAACAATACACCCTAAGACCCTGAACTCAGTCGTTGGCTAACACAGCTAGCCCTGTGCCCATCATCTGCTGTTGCCACTCAAAACTTGACAATGCGCCACTGGATTGAGATTCAGCCCACATCCGCTTAACGCTTAAATTTACAACAGCACTCTCCAACAAACCCACTCACGTGCCCCCGTCAGGTTGTTGCGCTTCAGCGTGCGCACGTACGCGAGCGCTGTCGTGTCCACGCCCGACCCCCTCAGCACCCGCTCCAGCTCCCCGTAGTCGGTGTCACTGGGCATCCCTGTGGTGTGGCAGCACAGCAAGCGGGGTTAGAGTTCAGGGTTTAGGGCTTGGTGGCAGCACCGCAAGCGGGGTGCTCAGCGTCCATGCCCATCAGCACGCACTGGGGGTTTAGGGCTCAGGGTTTTGGGTACAGGGTTTAGGGCTCAGGGTTTAGGGTAAAAGGTTCAGGGTTCAGGGCTTAGGCCACAGGGTTTAGGGTACAAGGTTTAGGGTACAGGGATGTGGTGCATGCGGGCGCAAGCCAGTGACGACTTGTACCGCCATGCACACTGTGCATCTGGCCTGCTGGATGGAGTGATGGGAGCGAACAACTGGGCCAAGCAGGCACCGACACGGCTGCAGGCTTGGAGCTGCTGAGCTCACAAATCGAGCGCATGCCCGGACGAGACACACGTGCATCAGTGCACTGAAGGAAGCACCCGGATGAAGCAGCAAAGTGCCCAAGTGCAGCCCCCCAACCAGTCGCCCAGATGCAGCACCCACACCAAGCCAAACACCCACCTTCATACGCGAGCAGCCACACGCAAGCGAGCCGTAGCTTATCCGCAGCTGTACCCCGGCCCCCAGTGATCAGCTTGGTCACCGCCGCTGCGCACCATTGCAGCAACACAGCAATTCAGCTGTGCCATAAGGGTTGGTGGAGGTGTCATGCTGTGGTTCTTGGTGGCACGGCTGTACGCCACCTTGGCATCCGGAACCAAAAGGAAAACAACAGCAACAAGGCTGGAAACAAGGCAAACAAAACAACAGAAAGACCAAAGGAATGGGGAAGCGTGTTGAGCCCGCTGGCTTCCCATATGAATGATATGATCGCCCACATCGAGGGCCGCCCAGAGCAGCACTAGAGCAGCACCAGCCCTAACAGAACCGCATGGGCTTTTCAAGCAATTATTTCAAGCCATTCCCGTGGACCCTGTGCCCCACACCAGCCACTGACCTAGGTCCGCCCGCCCTGCCAGCACGTCCTCTCCCCCGCTGTGCCACGCGTCCAGCCCCCGCGCTTTGATCTGCTGCAGCAGGGCTGTGGCCAGGTTGGTGTGCTTGTCCAGTGTCTGCGGGACGGGGGCAGGGGCAGGGACGGAAGTGAGTGGTTTACAGTTTAGGGTTTGGGTAAGTGGGCGTGGAGTGAGAGTTTAGGGTTGAGGGTTTGGAGTTTAGGGTTGATGGTATGGTTGTGGGTTTGGGAAAGTGCTTGTGAAGTGAGAGTTTAGGGTCCAGTTCAATGCAGGGGCAAGTGACTGCAGAGCATCTGGGCTGATGCTGCCCGGCATGATCTTGCATGGCGAGGCTGCAGCGAGTCTAGCTGACATGCCTCATGCCTGGACCGTGTGGCATGGAGAAGGATGACTGAGGGGAGGTTGAAGGAATGGCAGCACCTCGGTTGCCGGGAACCGCTGGAACAAGCCACCCCACCCCCACCTTTCTCTTGCCTGTTCCATCTCCTACCTTTTACCATCTCTTGCCTGTTCCCATCGCTTGCCTGTTCCCATCTCCTGCCTTTTCCCACCTCTTGCATGTTCCCATCGCTTGCCTGTTCCCACCTCTTGCCTGTTCCCATCGCTTGCCTGTTCCCACCTCTCGCCCCTCACCTTTTTCTGCTCCTGCAGCTCCGGCAGCGACGACACCGCCGCCATCAGGCTCTGTGTCGCGCGCCGCAGCAGCTCGTCCCCGTCCACAAACTGCCCCTCGGCCGCGCCCGCCGCCGTCTTGGCGTTGATCTCGTCCACGGCCGCCTTGTACTTCTGCGGCCCGCAGGTCACGTGTGGGCACACGGCAGTACAAGGTGGGCGGTGGCAGTACGAACAGCCGTGCGGCAGTGCTCAGTTGGACCACGGCAATACAAGTGGCACATGGTGGTACATGTAGGGCCACAGCAGTACACATGAGCACGCAGCAGTCCAAGTAGGATAACAGCGGTGTGGGCGGCGTATGCACAATTACATGTGTGCAGCTCCACCACTCAACGTGACTTGCTACAGCATGTCCTGTCCACCAAGGTGCTGCACGTCCTCCCCCCCCCCCCTCCCCGGGTTCCTGTCTCCCTTTCCCCTTTTGCTGTTTTCCCTTGTTTCAACTCTTCCACGCCCGCAGCCCGCGCACACACCTGCAGCTGCGTCTCCACCTCCTCGGCCACCTTGGGGAACGTGTGGCTGCCGCACGCCTCCCAGAAAAAGTCCTTGTCATCCACGTCGTACGCGCGCGGCTTGGCCGTGGCTGCGGCCGCATGGCAACACCCACAACACATGTTCACCATGTGCTGTGCCAACGGATGCCACATGCTGGCTGTGTGCTGTTGTCTCTGCTTTCCGCCCATCGTGCACCAGCACATGCCGGTGGCATCAGCTGCCGGTGACAATTATCGGTGACGCAGCCAGTGACATGTACTGCGAACAACAAGCCCTCACGTCCTTGACTCAACCCCCGCCCTCCACAGACCTAGCACCCGTGCCCCTGACACAAACACAATACACCAGCACCAGCACCCTGCAAGCACAACTGCTCCCCAGCCTGCCCGCGCTATCCACGCAGCATGCAGCAGTGCACTGCCCCTGCCCAACCCTAATCCTCTGCCTCTGCACCTGCGCTGCCCGGCCCTGGCCCGGCCTCTGACGCCAGTGTGATGCGGTTGAGCTTCATGCCCAGCACGTCGTGCACCTGCATGTGCCAGCGCCCACACGCAACATGGGAGGAATCATCAAAACGATCTCAGGAAGCAGGTTGACGCCAATCCTTGAAACAAGCCTGGCCACAGGGGCCTGCCCTGAGGTTATGACATGCCACACCCGCGCACGAGGATGGCTAACAACCTTGCAAGCCAAGCAATTGACCAAGCAACCAACCAACCATCCATCCAACCAACCCAGCAGCCAACCACCACCGCAACAGTACCCACGAGAGGCTTGTAGGTCCACGCATGCACCAGGCCAGCGGACAGGTCAAAGTTGCGGTCAAACAGGCACAGCAGGGGCCGGGACAGGGACGCCGATAGCCCCAGCACGCCCTCACTGAACAGGTTGGACCGCGCCTTCAAAGCGTCCCTGTGGGTGTATGCCATGCATGCAACATGCAGCATGGTGGCACGCAGGTCAACACAGTGGACATGCACGGCGGCATGGCCACATGGGCTCAACCTAGCGGCATGGTCCAGAAGCACAGCTATCATGGCCCCCCGCATGAGGCTCTTGTGTTCTAAAGCCCTAACGGGCTAGAAGGGAGCATGCGTTTGCAGGCTGGGACTGGGAACTGGCGCATGGCTCTTGAGAGCTGGGAAACTGGAAACCCTCCGTGGTCTGGGAGAAACCCTAGAAAGCCTATTTTCACAGCTATGCCGAGTCAAGTGGCCCCCGCACCTTAGCCGCTGGTCCAGCACACCAGCCACATGCTCTGCTGCACCTCCGCGGGGGCAGCGGATCACTGGCACCACCCCCAGCGTCACACACACGCTGAACAGGCCATCCACAATGGAGTTGACTGCCGCCTGCGTGCACCAACAAGCGTGCAGGTGCGTGCGCATGTTCTGGGCGCTGGCTTGCAGGTGCTGCAAAGCGGCGTGGCTGGAGCCGCATGCCCCCTGCGCTGAGGAGCATACCCAGGCAACAGCATGTGCAGGTGCACAGCCATTCACTGTGCCAGGGCCTGCTGACAGTGAGTGGGTGGATTGGGAACGCTGCTTGCGTGAGGGTGCCCGTGCCATGCAGCTGCTCCCATGCAAACGCGGTCATGCGGACGCACCTCAATCTGGGCATCGCCTGAGGCTGGGTCATTCAGCTCAAGGTAGGAGTTGGGTAAGCCCAGGGAGAACATTGTGGGCTCCAGCGAGATGAAAGAAACGTACTGGTCAAAGAGTTTAGCGACCCGCTGCACTGCATTCGCCTTCACTGCGCCTGTCGCAAGCTGCTCCAGCAGCTTGGAAGGCAGGTTTGAGGTGAAGTTGATGTGCATCGCCTCATACAGGCCCGAAGCTGCGTCCTGCACAATTCGGTCCACATTGTTGGGAGAAGGCTGCACCAAATACACTGCAGGCACGTCAGGGATGGGCTGGCGCTCCACGTCCAGCATCAGGTGCAGCGTCACGCCATTCCGACGCAGATCGTTCAGGCGCAGCAGGGGCGCAATGATGTCCTTGCTGAATCGATCTAGCACCAACACCTTGTACAGCTCCGCTGGATCCTTGCCAGGTGCTGTCGCTGTGTTCAGGTTAAGCACCCTTTGCAGCACCTCTGCAACGCAGCATTTAGACGGCTGTAAGGGTTTGCAGTGGCAGAAAAAAATATAATCCACGCACCTGTCTGCTTCTGTCTTATGTTGAACACCATGGCTGCTCGATCCCTGGGGGACCTGCAGAGAAGATCTGATCAGGGGCTCCCTCCCACACTGTCCATCTGGTGCAACGAATGACGCCACCAACATACAAGCTAATCTGGGATGGATTCAGGACAGACTTGACATCTCACAGGCGACTCACTTTTCTGCATCATGCAAGTTCACAGTTTGCGTGTAGGTGCGCAGCTGGCTGTCCAGGTCTTCATTGGGCTCTGCCATCGGAATGGGACATGCATGCAGGTGCACAGGTGGTTGCAGTTGCTTGTGTCTTCAGGTCTTCACTGGAGTGAGACGTGGAGAGCTGGCCCACCATCATGGCATGCCTGCACCCCTGACCAGGACACGGCATTTCATTGATGTGTCTCTACGCCTCAGCCTCATGGCTGCCAAAAATTTCACCCATGGACCATGGAGCAAGTGGCTACGGACATTACCCACATGATCCTGCAGTACATGTGTTTCCCTTCGCTATGTAGGTCTATCCTGGAGCAGGTTGCAGGGAGTGTAGCTCTTGCCTGTGGTGTCCCGCTTGTGCCTACATGTACCATCTCCCTCCGCATCCTGTTGCCCTACTGCCTCCGTACCGCCCTCTGCAACACCTACGGACATACACAGCCCCCTGACAATCCCTCACTCAGATCAAACTCCACCTCTGAGCCGTCCAGCTGCACGCGCCATATGCCGCCAAGCTCGCCATAATCAGCTTTGGCTGGCAGCTGGAGTTTAGGGTTTGTAGGCTGTAATGCGCTACCAGCAGAAGCACATGAACTGCAAGGACAACTGCTGGAGGGCCCAACCCCTCCATCACAGTCCATATACGACAGGTCCTACCGCTCGCGAGCAAGGGTCATGGCCTTTGCATGCCCAGACATACTGAAGTCGACTGCATGAAACATACTGAAGTCGACTGCATGAAACAAAGAGCCCTTGCAAGCAGCGGAGCGTCAGTGCATGCTCGTGTGCCATGCCCCATGCATGCACTGCAGGATGTGGCACAGCGTGGCACAGCAGTGGTATGTGTGGTGGGTTCTGGGGTGCGTTCATGTGCACGAGGTTGTGCTGCTCAAGTGGTAGACGCTGTTGTGGCTGTGCAACGATCACTGCAGTTTTCTCCACTGCTGCATGCTTAAGTGCTGTGGCTGCATGGCAGCCTGCAGGTGCGTGCTGCATGCCTTGCATCACGGCTCCCTCTCATCATCTCCCTCCCCAATCCCCGCACTCCCCGCCACCCCGAGCATTGCATGAACCTGTGCAGCCATACCGCGTTGCCAAGGTGCCCATAGGCAGGTACTTGGGTGCAGCTGTGGTTATCCATGCAAAATGATCCAGCCATGCCACCGCCTTGTAGCTCCTCCTGCAGTGATGACGGTAGGGCCAACATAATGATCTAACCGTCGGGGCCTCGTAGGCCTTGCACGGGCGATACGCCCTGTTGTCAAATGCTTCATCATGACATCTGGAATGAGTTTCAGAAACCCACGCTCAGGCGCTCCTTGGGTGATCCGGCACCCCTGCCGCTTTGAAGGTACGCTGAAGCTGTTGTCCCCCAAACTGAAGAGGACCGGCAGCGACACGACAGCGCTGTGGATAAGCACAGCAGACCCTGCGAAAGCTCCAGAGGATTGCGGGGTCTCAGTGCACTTTTTGATGAGGGAGTGGGTATATAACCAGGAGGTCCCGCGGACTCCACATCAAACAATTCCACACGCTCACAAGCATCTGTTCTTTTTACAAAGTCCCCAAGTTTCCCGCTTGCTTTTGCACAATGCTGAACCATCTTGCGCCCGAGTTCACGCCCGCAAGCTACTGCAACCAGGCGCCCATCTACATGTACGCCTGCGACGTGGCCGTGGACCAGGCAAGTGTTGACCTGCCCTTGCAACAGCAGGCACAGGCCTGCGTCCGGCATGCCTGGACTGCACTGCAGCAGCCTATTTGGGGGCCGTTGGGGCAGTTCCGACCGTCAAAGGCGCCTGCGCTGTGACTGGGGTTTTCGGGATGGGGTTCCTTGCTGACGCGACCCGTGTGTGGTTTGGTGCCCCGCCTATTCATGATTCCTGCTGCTGGCCTGCCATGTTGCCCTGCAGGATATTACTGCTGAAGAGCTGGAAGAGCTGGAGGCATGCGAGAGCTGGGTCGCTCTGCAAGCGGACCTGGAGTTGATGGAGGAGGAGCATCTGGTGGCTACCGCGCTCGAGTAAGTGCTCTCCGGCCTTCCGCAACCTCCGATGACAGGCCAAACCCTTGTTACGAGCACCTCTCGAGCTTCTCGAGCACGTCAGGGCTAGCTGCACGTGTTGAAGGAAACACCACCGTGCACGGCGCGCGCGCCCGCCTCGTAGGCCCTCTAAGCACTGGAAATGTCATGTGAGAGGGCATGTTGACAGATGCGATCTCTGCCCTTGTTGCAGGTTGGCACCTGCTGCAGCATGGTACATTGAGGAGGAGGTGGAGGCGCGTGCCTCCAAGCCCCGCAGGCACTCTGCAAACAAGGGCCACCGCAAGAACAAGGGCAGCGCGTAATGTGGTGCCTGCGTGCTGGCTCCAGTGTAGACCTTTCAACAGTTCACAAAGCAGCAGCTGTGTGGGAACACTATGGCAGCACATGGACGGCACTGACGTGTATGGAGTTCTGCTCGTGTATTCTACATCCGTGCGCTAAGCAGGGAAGGTATGGTGTGTGAAGATCAGCCAATTGAGTAAAACCATCCGCGGGAGTCTGCACACATGTTTGGGGCATCTGTATACTTAAAACACCAACAACCATGCCGGGGAAACGTATGCGTGTACCATGGGCTTTCACCGGCTGTTTGTACCATTTTTCGCCCTCTGTGCTTGTGTCGTGATGGTGTTGGTGTCCTGAGGAATCAGCTGTGCGCATTAGGACGGCAGGTGGGACGAGGTTAGGGAGGGTTGGCGTTGTAGGGCGTGACAGCTGCTGCGCTGGCTCAAGCGCGTTGCACTGCCGCTGCCCGTGCCCAGGGAGTGGTTGCTGTTGTAGCAGAGCATGGCTTGAACACTAGTTGCCGCCTCTTGTCTGCATGTCACCCTTTTGTGGTCCGCCCATTGCTGGTCCATGTCGCATGGTTTAGTCTTTTGCAGGTGCAGTGACGGCGCATAGGGGCGCGTTCCCATTTGCTCGTAGGATTCTTGCACTAGCGTTGATTGTGCCCAGGCTGTTGTGCCCAGATCCGAGGATTGTAGATTGCACGGCAAAGGGATGTATGCACCACTTCACATCCAATCTGCGTGTGCTGCTCATGTGAGCGTGGCCGGTGTAGTATTCGTCGTGAACATGCTGCATGAGCGGAGCGAGACCAGGGACGGGCAGTGGTTGTGGTCGCATGTTTTTTCTTGCCGTGTGCACATTTTGTGAACATCCTTCTTTCTATCCTAGCATTCCTGAGGATTTCTGGGGAGGGATGTTCGGATGGGCCAAGCTGTGGTCTGCCTCCCAGCATCAGCTGGTCTGGTGCATCTGTTTGCCTATGTGGTACCAGGTGCATGAGCTGTGCTGCTCCTGGGTGACATTAAATGACGATTGGAAAAATCATAAAAACACAAAAACTGGCCAAGTCTCTTCTGGAGGCTGATCCAAGTGGGATCGGTTGCTGAGGGTCATATCACACACTGCTGATGCCTCTTGACGCTGATGCTCGATCCAGATGCTCGATCCAGATGTAACACGTTCTTCTCATCTTCGGTCTCCTCCTTGTGCGGTCTCTGTTTGGGCGTGCCAGCTCTAACAGCCGTACTGTGCAGAACCCGCTGCTGACACAAGCTGTAGGCGCTAGTCAAGGCCCTCATCAGTCCCAAAAATGTGTGACCACAAGAATGCAGAACCCACTGTGCAGAACCATGTTCATGTTCATGTTACACGAGCCTTCAGCCAGTCGCGGGCTGATCAGCATTGCACGCTCCATTGTGTTTTTGCGTGCCTTAGAGCATCTAGCCTCCCAGAACCATGCAGAACCCACTACTTGCGTGAAGCTCGTGTACATTCCAGATGGCCGCATGAGCTCCATCATGCTGCACAGAGAAACCCTCCCCTGATGAGAAACCCTCCCCTGAGCCCTGACGCTCAGTTGTATGGTACATGAGAACATGACGCTTACGTACGCCATTGAAACCGACATGACCGTTCACATGCTCCCCTGGGCTCCAGGGCCTGACGCCCGTCCCGCCTGCCCCGCATACGGTCTGCCCGCCACAGTATGGCCCGGGTGCCCTGTGGCCTCAGCATGTTGCTGTTGATCACGGGTGGTGTGTGGGTTAGCTGTTGCCTTTGCAGTGTGTGCTTCTAACAGGGTGCTAGGTGCTGTAGTGGGGCGGCTCGCAGTGTTCAGGGCTATTTTCTGGGCATCTAGATGTTTGGCTTATGACTGTCAAGTTAAGTGAGCATGACCTCACTGGCACAGAGGCTTCAGGGTTTTATGGTTAAGGATCCCAGGGTTAAGTGCGCATTGCCTCACCGGCGGTCTCAGGCTGGTGAACCACGCCAGGGCAGCGCCGGCTAGGCGAGTGCCAAGTAAGGATGGCAATGGCCAATGCCACGGGGTATCCCGCATCTCTCACAGTCGACAGGATCAGGGAGCAAGCGCCAATCCAGCCCTCGGCTGTGCTGGTGCCCTCGTTGCCATAAAGATATGGCCAGTATGTGGCCATAATATGGCCAGTATATAGTAATATGGCCATAAAATATGGCATGACACCTTTCACGTGATCAAAATGGGACATGGGAATAGGGTTAGACATGCCCGGCAAGGGTAGCTGCGGATGGGACTGGTGGTGCTTGCATGGGCACCTGTGCATGCTGCTGCTGTGCAGGTGGCACATGGGTGGGAATGCTGGCTTCATTCCCTATTGTTCGCCGCCTATCGGGCCCGGCGTTGTCTCGGATGTTCTCCTTGGGATGGCATGGTTGAGTAAGCTGATATGCTGACAAATATCTGAAATGCAGAAAAACAAAAACGAATTGAGCCCTTTTTCGCCGTGAAAAGGCCGCCGGTGCAACGCTACAAAGAAATGAATCAACGTTTCAAAAATAGGTACCGTTCGAGTCATCTGGGATCGATCGCGAANGCCAGCGGCGCTCCCTTATATACATGACCCGAGTAACTTTGGAAGTTTCCCGGCAGATTCCCAACAACCGTTTGTGCAAAAGCAGTCACTATTCAAGTATTTACTTACTGCTCGCATCCCAACAGGCAGAGTGCTGGCACTGGTCCACCTTCTATGGACATGCATGAAGCAGCAGGCCATGCATGTTCAGTTCCAACAGGTAGCGATCAGCCAATCAACCAAAGCAAGTTACCAAGCAGTGTGGCAGCGGACTACGC
>QAXD01000205.1:562228-611462 GCA_004335575.1 Haematococcus sp. NG2 | reverse complement strand
TGACTGTCAGGCTCCGGCATGCAGAAACATCTGTGAAACGCCGTGTTATTACTATTATTATACTGGGCCGCGCAATGTGGGGCGGTACGAAGCAGTACAGAGCTACAGACAATACAATGGGCAGCACACCAGCGGCGGGGGGGCGGCAGGGATTGGATCGGAGGGGCACTGGTGCACGGGCCGCTGTGTAATATGTGTACGCAAGCACACCCTGAGCAAGCACACCCTGCTGCCCTTTGCATTTCTACACATAAAGAGCACCCGCATCCCTTGCGCTTCTATACACAAACAGCACCCACTGGACCCCGCTGCTCCTCATGCAGTGCCCTGGCCGCACGCACCTTGCACCCGGGCTTCTGCTGCTTCAGGAAGCGGCCAGTACCAGTGATGGTGCCGCCCGTGCCCACGCCCGCGATGAACACATCCACCTGCACCCGTGTATGAGCGCCGCAAGTAAGCAAGGCAGAGCACTGCACAGTTGCCGGGTACACATTTGAGATGGCTTTGATGGAGGGTATGTGAAAGCTGTGTGTGTTTTGTTGATTGTTTTTTTTTGCTGTGATGAGGGGTGGCACCATGTTTCAGTACTGGTGCGACACTTTCAGTGCTCAGTCCCCCAGCTAGCAAGCGCTGCGCAGGCACCTGAAGGCGACCCAGCTTGCTGTGGGGCGGTTGCTGAGTCGTGCCTGTCGCGCTCTCTCAAGTGTTTCACTCCCATGTTTCACTGCTCGTGCAGCACTTCCAGTGCTCAGTCCGTCCCCCAGCTAGCCTGTGCAGGCACCTGCAGAGTTGTCTCAAAACTCAACCAACAAACCCAACCAACCCAAGTACCCAACCAACCCAGGTTTCCAGTGGCTGGCAGACGCAGAGGTGCTCCCAGCTCATGCAAACCATCAGATACTCATGGGCACATCAGCAACGCTTGCCACTAGCTTCCGCACACCTTGCCGTTTGTTTTCTTCCAGATCTCTGGCCCTGTGGTTGCAAAGTGTGCCTGCAGGGCAAGCACAACAGAACTGTAAGTGGCTAAAATAAATAAGTGAATAACACTGTAAGTGACCCGCCGTGTTATTATTATTACTACTGTAAGTGACTGTTAATCTGCACACAGCAACACCGTACACGTACTTAGTGTACATGCACATAATGCAGTAAACACATGCAGCCACGGTCCCAGCGCAGGGTTGGCGCACATTGGGGTTTGCCGGGTTAGTGAACTGGTCAAGGATGTACGCATCGGGTGTCTTGGCACGGATCTCCTCCGCCTTTGCAATGGCAGCCTTGATGCCCTTGGCGGGGTCTGGGCAGAACAAGAG
Source organism: Haematococcus sp. NG2 (assembly GCA_004335575.1). Classification (NCBI taxonomy): domain Eukaryota; kingdom Viridiplantae; phylum Chlorophyta; class Chlorophyceae; order Chlamydomonadales; family Haematococcaceae; genus Haematococcus; species Haematococcus sp. NG2. The sequence goes on along the minus strand of QAXD01000205.1, from coordinate 610,146 downwards.
GCAGGGACATGCTGATGGGAGTGATGCTTCAGAGAACGGTGACTGGGGATAGGTGGAGGTTGAGAGTATGAGAAAGCAATGGGCCTGTACGTTGAGATGCCATGTCCCGGCACCTTGAAGCAGCACACCCACCCAGCACGTGGCTGCACGTGCGGCTGCACGGCTGAGCGCACCATCATATGTTTACACGCCAACAAGGCACCCTTATGCCGTTGTGGTGCCACCTCGCCACCATCCACACACCTTGTCTCACATAGACCCACAGGCTCCAAACACCATACCCTACTGGCCAAGGGAAGCCAAAGGCCGGGGAAGGGTTTAGGGTTTTGGGGGTTTGGGTCCTAAACCCTAAACCCTACAACCCCTGAACCCTCAACCCTAAACCGTGATATGAATTCTGAAGCCCGCAATGGAAGGCTCGCGCACCTGTCAGCACCAGCTGCGCGTCCAGCGCACGCAGCACGATGCGCCGCTCCATGGACAGCTGTGCTGGCATGGTGAGGATGAGCTTGTAGCCCTACATGTTTAGGGTTTAGAGCTTTAGGGTTTAGGGTTTACCATGAGTTGCATGGTGCATGGTTTGCATGGGTGCATGGTGCATGGGTTGCTGGAGGCATGGGTGGCTGAGTGTGCGACATCCACAAGAACTGAAGAGCAACTGGTGTAGTCACAGTGCGATTGAACTAATTGTCGATGTGATCAAGGATGGGAGGTGGGCAAGCAGTTGACAGATGTCAAAAACAAGGTGTGACTTGCGACAGGTCCTGGCAGCAACATGCTAAAACTGAAGTGCAGCTCTCGCCTGATGGTCCATGGCATGGGCTAACTAGCCCAACTGCCCCACTTGCTCAATCGCTGCTTCCCAGGACCCTAAGCTCTTACACTGCCTTGTGCTTTCCCATCCCCAGCTGCCCCTGCTGCCTTGCACTTTGAGCTGATGATTGTCTCCCTATGCCTCGTCCATGAGAGACCCTGGCCCCTCACCTACCCTGGCAGCTGAGACGAAGGCCAGCCCAATGCCAGTGTTGCCTGATGTAGGCTCGATCAAAGTGGACTGCATGTGATGCCAGCAGTCAGGTGTGTGTGGCCTGGGTGGCCTGTGGCATGGCATGCATGATCTGATGCATGCTTGCATGCCATTCATGACATGCACGCGCACCTTCCCAGGCGTAATCTTCCCCGACTTTTCCGCTTCGTCGATCATCGCCAGACCAATCCTGCTTGAGCAATATGCCAGACGGTGTTACGCTTTGACGATACTTTTCCAAACGTCATCTTCCTGCGTGTGCTCCTGTTCTCCACAACTTCCAGCCCTTGTTGTACCTGTCCTTGAGGCTGCACAGGGGCTCCATGCATTCCATCTTGCAGATAATCTTGCCTCCACAATCCTTGGCGACCTTGTTGAGCGCAACAAGCGGCGTGTTGCCTGCACCGAGCCAATGAAACAAGGACACGGATGTGCAAAACTACAAAGGTACGTCAGGTAGGGTGCACACAATGCCGCAGCACAGGCCGGCGAGCCCACCGACGAGTTCAGTCATGTCCCTAGCTACATCCATGCCGTCCATGTCCAGTGACGCAACCCGCAGCGACAAGCTTGTGAACAATGTTTGTGACAGTATGGCATATAGAATAATCACGCCACGAAGCCTACTGCTCTTTTCTCCACAAAAGCGCATCAGCTGTACAGTTTGTTTGTGCAACCAACTAACACATCCTTGCTGAATCCGCTTAATCCCTGCTGGAGACTTAGCACAGATCAGAAGACCATGCCGTGGACCAACCATGGGCCTGTGGGGCATCTTGCAACTGCCCATGTGCGGCAAGCACATCAAACACATCATGCCTGCGTATTTGGCAGGATCGCATGTGCAACTCTGGGAATGCTTGCCACTGCTACCATTTACCTGTGCAGGCCGTGCTGCAGCTGGCTCTATTTTGCTTGTACAGTACACGATGATATCACTCTGCTTGGATGGCAAGCCCAAGGTTGTGAACATCTGGGCATGAGGCGTGCAGGTGCATGTGCCTCGCCCATTTACATATACATCACAGCATATGCCCCGCTACTGCGCCAATAGCCGCGTGGAACGACGCATGACACAACCAGCTCAACTTCCAAGGCTGCAACGGCGTGCTTGAATGACGCGACAAGCCAAACTGAACATGCACTAATGAACACCTTGGAACACAGCCTGCCTGCTTCTCCTTATCTCCTACTATGCTAATATCACAAGGCGGCAAGCTGCCCAAAACGTGATCCTGCCCAGGCTCCTGCAATGTCACCTCAGGATGCACCTACTACCAAACCCCCACCGCCCATCCTCTACGCCTTGCACCGCGTGCACCACAATGGGGGAGCTCAGCGACAAGGCGGTCTCAACGTATTATGCGCTGTATGAATGTGCACCTCAGCATGCTACCCGCCTCTTCGCCACAGGGAGCTCAACCCGCCACCCGTTGCACTCGTCCTGGGCCCTTGCTTGGCGCCGGCTATGCTGCCCCCATGCCCCTCGTTGTCGTCCGTCTCTGCAGCTGGCAGCAGGGCATAATCCCCCGTCTTCTGCTGGATACGCTTCAGGTACCTGCACGTGCAGTGCATCAGACAGAAGACTAGTATGGGTGCCATGATGCCATGATATAGTATGGGCGCCATGATATACTGGTGCCATGATGTCAGCATGTGGAGTCATGTGCCCTGCCAAGCAAGCCTTGGCCCCGCGTGCTCCCCGTGCGGGTCCCACAGCAGCAGGCAAGCACCTAGTAATAATATTAACAACACGGCGTTCCACAGACGTTTCTGCATGCAGGCAAGGCTAGCACCTGTTATGTACCAAATGCACAGTGGCAGCGCTGCAAGAGAGAAGCGCACCTGTTGCGCAGCTCCGAGAGCGGGTGACCCAACGACCACTGCTCTAGCTCGTGGCACAGATCATCGATATCATCCTGCAAGCAGTGGGTAGGGTTGTCATGCCGATGATCTGTTGGCCTGGTCAGGGTGTGTACCACCACTGGAGCAGTATCATCACAGCAATCGCAGCTGGGTTCCACTGGTGTGGTGAACGATAATCTCTAGGGCCCCTGCACCAACATAATGCATGTCGGGCAGACACACCCACTCACACACCCCAAGCAGTCGTTCCAGCCCCCGCACCTGGCCCAGCAGCCCATCTGGTGAGTGCTGCGCACGCTCCATGAACTGGTCCAGCCTGCAGCACACATGCAAGCCACACACCGTCAAGATATGTGCAAAGCAGCCCGTCAGCGAGGGGCATGGCCGGCCGGCTAGCACAAAACCACTCCACACTCAAACGTTCATCCAAGAGCCAGAGAGAGTTAGCTCAACCAGTAGAGCATCAGCCAAGTTCCACACCACCTCGTTTGTTTCCCACCTCCCCAAAATGGGACCATCTGCGCATGGAGGACGTGAGCACATGCTGCGCATGCGCATGGTGTGACTCACCGAGGCTCCCCTGCGTAGCACACGCGCACATCTGTCCCCTCCAAGTACTTGTTCAGCCGCTGCCCTCCGCTCGCGCTCGTGGTGGCCTGTGGGGGCATGACGCAGCACAGCGGGTGCACTGGTGTGTGGCAATATGCATCACAGCAGTGCACTTGTGTGTGGCACGACGCAGCACAGCAGGTGCACTGGTGTGTGGCACGACGCAGCACAGCAGGTGCACTCGTGTGTGGGAAGAGCCATCCCTTCAGGTGCACTTCGTGCACAGGTTAGCTGCTTGACAGGGACCCCTGGGCAGGCCGGGGTTTGCCTACCACAGATGCACAACAAAAATGCATGCTCGTGCACAACAGGGCCTCGTGTTGCTGCAGTGGCAGCACACCCTGGGTGCGCAAGAGGCAGTACGGTACCTTGTACAGCTGGTACAGCATGTACCACCCCGTGCCAGGGAGAGCGATGATCTCTACGCCAACTGCCACAGGCAGCAGCAGCCCGGCAGCTGCGGCCTTGCCAGCACTCTGCACACACGCCAGGTGATCCAGGAGCGGCAGGCATATGATCAGCTCGCACACAGAAAATCGAAAGCGCTCCACAGCAGGACTGTCTGGTGGCGTTAGAGACACAGGCAGGCAGGCAAACCAATCTGCGCAAAGAGGAGGATGGAGGTGCAGGCCAGGCACTGGACCTAGCATTCAAAAAGGTGGGCGCAGCCCCAGGAACTGGACCTGGCATGCAAACAGGTGGGCGCAGAACAAGGCACATGGGCACAAACCTTGACCACGTACGCCGAGCTCATCTTGGTCAGCTGCTCCTGCACCTCGCTAGGCAGCACGCTAGTGGGATGATATACCACGACCTGCGCGTGTAGCAACAGCAGCAGCAGCAACTACTGAAGCTCAAGGTTGCCAGACGCTCGCTCGGGCCACATCTAGAGAGTAATGCATGGCACCACGACCATCATTGGGTGACAGCAGCACACACGCGTAGGTCAATTACAGCTAGCAGTGCATGGCACCACAGCCATAACTGGTGGCCCTTTCCAGACAGAAGCACACCGCACACGCCAGCCATGCGATGCAGCCCAGTGCAACGCAGCTCAGAGGACTGGGCTGCTGGCGCCCTTTCAACTCCGGTCTGGTGACTGTTCGGCTTCCCAGGGAAGGCAGTCACCCTCACTCCCTTCGGCTGAGCCCTCACACCTTGGTGGCTGCCTTTGGGATGTTGCGCATCAGACGCTCCTCTGCACTCATGTTCTCAAGCACGCGCGTGCCGTGCTCGTAGATCTTGTGCTGCAGCGTGCCTGGGTCCTGCAATGCAGGCAGACAGAGAAAGGGATCAGCTCAGCTGCATCACGTGTGGCTTTGCAGAAGTGTTGCGCCCCAAGCCACACGATACAGCCAGCAAGTGGTATGGCAGCCAGGCTCATGGGCTGCGGGCATTGGACTGTTTCTCGTACTGCTCCCATGGGCTTTGATGCACATGCATTGGAGTTTTGATAAGCACAATTTCAAAGGTGCCACGCTGTACGCCATCCCTCCCCGCCCTTGCTCTTCCTATCCCGCCCCGTCCGGCCCGCTCCCCTCACCTTGTTGCCCATGGACTGCCATAGCGAAGTGGCTTTGTGTGACAGCTTGGCCATGCCAGCGGACAGCGAGCCCACAATGCCTGTGGGCATACAAGGACGTTTAGGGTGGTTAGAATTAGGGTTTAGGGTTTAGGGTTTAGGCAGGCAACGCAGGTTTACGCAGGCAAACCATGGGCGCGCGGTCCAAACATGCGCGCTGCTGCTTGCGGTGCATGTGCGCGCGCCCGCAAGACAAGAGGCAAGAGGCATGAGGCAGCAAGGCCAGAGGCGAGGCGAGAGGTCAGCAAGGCGACAGCAAGGATGTCTTTTACCACAAGTCTGTGACCGTCCAGCCACCCCTTCGTCGCCTGCCCCTGAACCCCAAACACCACGTCCACTCAAACTCCTGATATGCACCAATCCCAATGCATGCAGACCACAGCTACAGCACGCTCGTGCCTTATCTATACGTGCTGGAGCTGGCCCCACCTCCACAGGCCCTGCCTGCACTAGGCACGCCAACCATTCAGTGCAACATCCCCACACACACCACCACATGCACACCACCACATCACAGCCCACCAGTGGGCTGCTGCTGCTCCGCCTTGCGCTCCTCCGCCCACTCCGCCACAGGCAGGAACACGAGCCGCTCCTTCATGAGAGGGATGGCGTAGATGAGCAGCGGCCGCTGCTCCTGCGGCTTGGGTCCCGTGCCCTCATCCTCCCCACCTTGTGTAGCCGGGTGGCCGCCATTGGCTGCCGCATCTGGCCCCCCTGGGTCCGTCCCCAACGTGGTGAGGTTCCCCGCCGAGCGCGCGTGCGCGTGCGTGTGCGGCTGCGCGAGGGAGGAGGGCGGGGAGGGCGTGTGCGCGCCGCCCCTGTGGTGCTGCCCCTGCTGCTCCACCGCCCCCGGCCGGTCGCTGATGCCCGGCGAGCTGCTGCTGCCACAACCCAGCTGCAGCAGGTCCCCAGTGCTACCACCACCACCAGGCCGGGGCCCTCGCGCTGCACCTGCCGCAGCAGCTGGCACGAACGTCCTGCCTGGTGGCCCTTGCCCCCCAGGCCCCGGTGACGCAGAGCTTGAGGGCGGGGACAGCTCAAAGTCCCAGAAGTGGGAGCCCCCACCCACGCTGCCACCCGTCCTGTCTGCTTGCGAGCTGCCACCACCGCCAGGCCCCTGCTGCGCAGCTGCGTGCACGCCCAGCGGATCATCCACGCCACCCCCCCATAGTGCGTCCAAGGGGTCCACAAGCGGATGCTCAGCGTGGGAGGAGGTGGAGGGCTGGGCTGCTGAGGGGGCTGTGCTGGCAGCTGGCGTGTTTCGGGCCACCAGCTCGTCAAAGGGGTCCACGAAGCCTGCACCCACAAAAAACGGATGGCGTTGGGGTACATCCCATCCCATCCCGTCGCATCACAGTACACTGGGTAATGTGGGCATGTGCAGCGTGCATGGGGCATGCCGGTCATGCATCGGGAGTAGCTCATGTGCCTATGCTGGGCCACCATGAAGGCTGTGGCCACGTGGCTGGTACCCAGGCCTTCAGCTGCATGCCGCCATGTGTGATGCGCAAAGGCATACATGTTTGGGTGCTGGCCACCCCCCCGCCCCCTCTCGCGTGTTCACGCAGCTGCTGCTGTACATGCTTGGCCATGCATCAGCGCCATCAAGCATGCAGTTGTCTGCATAGCAATCCTTGGCCAAACTGCTGACATGCTCGTGATCTAGAGGGCTCAGGTGAGAGGGGTACACATGCGTGCGTGGAGCAGCTGGCGATGACACCTGTTGTGCATAACGTGCATGACAGGTGCACACCTGCGCAAGCATCATGCCCCATGATACCACCTGCCTGCAGGCTTCTCGACAGCCGCTAGTTCCACGTCGTTGCGCTTCTGTTTCGGCGCCATTCCCAGCATTCCCAACAACGAGGAGGAACTCGAGGGTTTGCTCGGTTTGTGAAGGGAAGGGGGTGGAACTTCATCGTCCAGAGCTATAAGATTGCCTGTCGACATTTGCTGCTCCGTAATCAGAGGAAGCCAGGCGGAACCAGGCCAACCATGCCAAACGCCAAAAAAAGTATTATGAGGCAGACCCGTAATTTCTTGCAAGTGATGGGACACACGAGATGAGCACGCTCCCGCGCAACCCTTCTGTTCCCGATCAATCAATGCATGGCGCACAAGGGGGGTAACAAACAAAAGAAATTTATAGTTTCCTGCTTATGCTGCAACATGGTGCAGGATCCATATGTTATGCCACCAGCGAGGTAACAGCAGGGGCCCAGGAACCAGGTCTGGTATGGCTTAATAGCGATGCGTGTTATTCGGCGTGCTCCAGCAGCAATGCCCAACTTTCTAAACCTCACCTGAGGTCACACGTCTGCGTCAGCACAAATCTGCTTCTTGTCCTTCGGTGCGGCATTGGCACCTAACTCATTGCAGGATGATTCAGGAAGGGAACCAGATGACATCGCAGGCGGCATCGCCGGAAGCTTTGCAACGGTGGGTCAGGGAGCCTAACAGCCCCGAGGCACTGGTGTCAATGCCTGTGAAAATGGGAACGTAGTTGTATGATGCATGTGCCTCGCATTGCAGCTACAGCCCGCCGGTGCCCGAAGCACACTGGCCAGCATGCACACGTCAGCTGAATTTTCAGCCACCGTCACCCGCTTTTGCAGGGTGCTATCACTGGCAAGCCCGGTGCTTCAAGGCCCTGTGTCTCTCGGTTTCTCGCTGCTGCCCATCATGTGGTCCAGTGCCTCGGGAGTCACATCAGCAATGCACAAGCTGTGCTTTCAAGCACTGGGCGCTGGGCCCGCCATGTGGCTGCTTCCAGCTCTTTATGTCAGCAGTCGCGTGCGCTTCGGGACCTCAGCGAACCATGCTGGGCTGAAGGCACTGCAACGTGCAGCCAAGGCCAAGTCCACCAGCCAGCCCACACCTGCAGCTGCTTCGCGACTTTCGCGAGCGCAGGCGCGTGCGGCCACCGTTCGCAGCTCACAAACCAAGGCACTGCGGAGCATGCAGAGGGGCAAGCTGGCAGCATTCACCCTCTCCCCCTTCCCTACGCCTCAGCTGGTGTGCACCGCAGCACCAGCAGCTGCAGCAGCTGCTCGCACACGGGAGTGGATGCATGCTGCAGCTGGCCTGCAGGCCTCCATGCTCTGAAACCACGAGCCACAATGCAAGGGAGCCATGCAAGCGCGCACAGTATCTGCGCACTGCATGCTGCTAAGCACAGGCAGTGGACAGCTTAGTTTAATGGCTTGGAGGCGACATGACATGTATTCAATGCCGCAGCGCTGTTTGCTGGATGGCACATGACGGGCTGAGCTTCTGCACACCACAGAATGCGAGGCCATGGTTACAGCCGCTATGTTGGGTTTTTATGGTTTCCAACAATCTCATGGATGCTTCCTGTTGCGTGTTGACCTGGTTGTACGCTTCCCACATGTGACTGCTTGCCTGCTGGGGTTCTGAGGCTGCAGTGTGGCACACAAGCATGCGTGTTGTGTGCCCGTGCACGTCTCATTACACCCCGTGACCTGTGTTGTGTTGTACTTTTATCTGTTCTCCACTGCAAGCGGTGGTGGTAGAGGTGATGAGCACTGGAGGGCGAATTGGTGGGGGCCGACTGTGTGCGCTGCCCATCACTGCACTGCAGCATGTGCAGCAGCATGGCAGCACATGTATGGGGCTTACGCAGGGGTACAGGCGTGGGCGGGACATGCACTGTCCTCCCTGTACACAGAGCAATTCCTCTGACCGCTGCGTGATGGATTCGTTATGAGCAACAAGAGCAGGCTGGCCACGTATCACCCATCCAAACAACGAATCTCCTCACACGTTGATGGGATGGCCTCATTTGCTTTTGGATGTGTTCCTGGGCCATGCATCGGATTGGTGGGTGCTTGAATGTGTTGGCATCTCGGTTTAGCGCAGGTTGCATGTGCTGTGTCCTGCTGGGTGCCTGTCACCCAAGGCAGCACGATGGGATACCCTAGAATGTTTCTCAGCCGTCTTGGCTCTGTTTGTATCTTTTTTTGATGAAAACAAAAACCGGAAAAGCGGGACATCATGGAGGATGATATAGGATGAGGGTCAGCGGAGTCATGCAGGACCCTGGTTTCAAGCCCATGCAAGTAGATCCAGGGTGCAGCACCTTCTGTGACGAGACATATGCCGGGGATGGTGGTTGCATTTAGTTCTCAGGCTGCTGCTGTGCATCCCCTGATATGCATTGCAAACTTTGGGGGTATGCGCCCTGCTTGCTTGTTGGCAATCCATTGTATCTCAGGCGAACATCCCCAAAATACGCTTATCCGCATTTCGTGTTGTAACAGCACCTTTCTGTCCAGTATGTTCCCTCACAGCAAATATTTGGGCCAGCCTCAAGCATGATCTGCTGTTCATGTTCATGTTACATGAGCCTTCAGCCGACGCGGGCTGATCATGATCTGCTGTGAAATCAGTGGAACCTGGGCTCACGCCATGAGGGCTAGCACGTGCCGCAGCACTTGATTGGCTGGAAGCTGAGGCGATGGCATCCTGCAAGTCTGCATGTCTTCGCCTCGAGGGTCATGATTGTGTTGCGCAGTGACTTTGCAAGCCATCGTGCATGATGCAGATGCCAATGCAGCTTCTGAGGTTGTTGTTGTTCTTCTGATGAATTCTTGCAGACACGACTGCATGCTGGTACCACGCGCCTGGTGACCATGTTGGACATGCCAGCGCGAAGATGAGGACTGCACACGGCAGCAAGCAACTCAGCGGTTCGTGTCTCTTCTAATTCAACAGGCCAAGCTGCATGCCAACCAAGCTGCAACAGGCTATCCGCACACATCATGCGATTTATTATGAGGTTTGTCTGTGTTGTGATGCCACAAACGCAACTCATCTCGTCATCTGCACATTACATGTTGCATGTTGATGGTGGAATTACGTCATCTAGGATGTCTCACGGCCTGCTTGTGGGGTAGGCAACTATAGGTACAGTGCCACCCCGCACACATCGCAACTATCAGATCAAGATGCCACGGCACTAACGGTCTGACCCGAATCCATCTTAAAACCACAATCAACAGCCAAGCCTCACAAATAGTAGTCCTCCATGACGCAGGCCAGGGCCCCTAGTGTGGCTGCCGGGTGCACATCCTTCATCCTCCACAGCTTCTGAACCAGGGAGGCCCACTCGGCGCACCCCGCGGCCTGTGCCCCCGCATCATGCACCCTGCCAATCCCACTGCCGGCAGTGCCGGAGGGACGCGGGGCCAATGTGCCCCCGCCCTGTACGTAGGCATCCGCCAGAGCCGACGCGATCTCACGGCTGCTGTGCGCCCCCACCGCAGCTGCAGCCCGCAGTGCGCGCCCGCCCTTGCCGGCCCCGCCTGCCATCACAGCCATGCCTGCTGCGCTGCTGAAGCTGGTCACAGGGCCGCTGCCGCTGCTTGCACTTGTGTTGGACGCAACCTGCATGCTGCTGGGTCCACTTGTACCCAGTGTACGCTCCGCAGCAACCACAAACTCGTGCACCAGGCCGCCCCGGCCCAGCTCATCTGGGTGCAGCAGCCGCACCAGGCACAGGGTGGCCTCCAGCAGGGTCTGCGTGCGAACCATGCAAGGCAGCATTGATGTTCATGATGTTCATGAAACCGACCTGTACCCGAGAACTGTACCCCAGATCTGAGCCCATCACAACCGCTGCCTCCACGCCCCCAGACAGGCATGCCAACAGCAGCAGGTGCATCACAAGCGGCCGGAGCCCTGCTATGACCGCACAGCTGCAGGAGCAACCCATGAGCAGGCATCCAGCTCGTTAACATGAGCAAGAAATGTTCAAATGTACATGGGAAAAGCGCATGCGCATCTTTCTCACACCACCGCTGCTCACCGGGCTCGTGATGTGAGCCGCTGCCGCCTCCTGCAGCGCATCACTGTCCCCCAACCCCTCTGCCAGCGCAACTGCTGCCACACGCTGCACGCGGGGGTCAATGGAGGACCAGCAGCCCTCCAGGAACTCGTAGGCTGAGGCAATCAGTGAGGCACGGCCCTGTGCGTGTGCCTGGGCAAGCAAGTGGCAGGGGACAGCGATCGTCAGCAGCTTGGATCCACACTAAGTGGACAACTGCCCTGAGGCCAGCAGGTGCCAAGGGTCACCGGGAACACACAAAATCCACTGGCAGCAGGCCTGTGCGGCTCAGGAGTGCGCTGTCAAGAGCAAGCTGGTGGGGGCCGGGTGAGCAAGGTGGATGCAGATTGTGGTGCCATTGTATGACATACCTTGCCAAGGGTGGGCCAGAGGTCAAACAGGAACTCGTAGAGGGTGGTGTGGTAGCCAGGGTCATACACTTCTGGGACCGCTGCTTCAGCGTGCAGGTGCCAGTTGTGGGAATCGATGGGGTCTTGTAGGGATGGCTGCTTCTGTGGCAGCTGCTTGGCACTACTGCTGCCCATGATGCCCGCACCACGCTGCACCACGCGTGTTGGCTGCTGCTGCTGCTGCTGCTGGTGTGGCAGAGGCGAGGAGCCCCCCGGTGCGAAAGAGGTGCCCGTGCTGCGGCCGGCCGCACCTGCCTCGCGGCTGCCGGATGCCCCGCCCAACAGCAGGCTCAGGATGGCCGGATCTGGCGGCTTGGCTGTGCGTGGTGTGGCAGTGGCTGCGCGCCGTGCTGCGGTCGCACGCGCCGTTCGCTGCGGCGGCTGCAGGGTCAGGGCCCGAGGGAGCGGCTGACCGGGCGGGTTAGGTCCGGCTGTTGTGCTGGCCGAGCGCGAGCTTGCCGGCGCGTCATGGCTGGTTGGGCGTCCGGCAGTGGGGAGCGCGGGGAAGGAAACGGCTGCCGCAACGGGTGCGTCTGCGGCCGCTGCAGGGAGCACTCGTTCCGCGCGTCGGCGGCGTGTGGAGACTGCGGTGATGGGTGCCGCAGCACGGTCTGCGGCTGCCCCATGGCCGCCCTGCTCAGTACGTGGCGGCACACGCCGTGGTGCACGCCCTGCTTGTGGCTCCTGTGGCTCCCGCTGCACCTCTGGCTGCTGCTGTGGCTGCTGCTGCTGTGGCTGCTGCTGCTGCTGCGGCGGCGGCGGCGGCTGCTGCTGCTGCTGCTGCAGGGAGGGGGTGGTGATCTGTTGGGCCGCATCACCATCACCACGCTGCAGCAGCTGTGGTCGTTTCTGGATGGCTGCCCGCCCCATGCCGTCGCTGTCTGCCTCAGCCGGCTGTGATGATGCATGCATCACATCAGGTACACCCTGCTGAGGGGTCAAATGTGCCCATTGTGGAGTGGGGTGTGTGGCTGGAGGCTCTGAGGTGCTGAAGCTGTCCGTGGTGGTGTGTATGCTGGTGGTTGTGGTGGCGGAGGTGTTGCTGCTGCTGCTGCTGCTGTCTTGTGCATGCGAAATGGGTGTTGTAGGTTGAGGTGCAGGTGCTGCACCTTCAACTGACTGGCTGCGAGACCGTGACCTCCGGCCTCCTCGTTTCCCAGGTCGCCTGGTGTCTGAGCTTGTGCCTATGCTTGCAGCAGCAGCACCAGCATTGTCGAGCTGTCTTGAACTGACTATGCTGTCTTGAACGGTAGTTGATGGCACCCGCTGCGGCTGGTCATTGTTTGCCTCTGGTTGCTGCACTGTGTGTTCCGATGCGCTGCTTTTGACCTGCTGCTCATCCTGCAGCGCCTCCTGTTCAGGTAGTGTGGGCAGTGCCGGCTGCTTGCGTGCCCAGGGCCGTTTCGCGCGCACAGCAGGTGCGGGTGGCGCCTCAGCTGGGGCTGCAGCTGTACTGCTTCGTGTTGTGAGCACCGAGCGAGAAATCCGTGCTGGTATGGCAGTCGCAGGCCGTGAGGTTGTTGCTGCTGCCTCTGGCTTTGCGGGTGATAAGGACGAGAAGATGTCATCTAGGCTAATGTCTGGCTCATGAACTGGATCTGGCGTGGCAGGTGTGGGCAAGCTGGGGCTGGGGCTACGGGCGGCACCATGTGCGCGTACCAGTCGATGTGGCAGCGGTGCATGGCAAGCTGCGCATGCACGCGACTTGGAGCAGCCGTGTGTAGGTAGCCCTCCCATGGCGATGGAGTGCATGAAGCTATGACGCTGTGCAGCTGCTGCTGGTGCATGCCATGCATGGCAGTCATGGTTTGACTGCATGGGCGGTGGCAGTTGGCGACACAGATGTTGCGCGCCTATCGCCATCCAATACGAGGCTCCCTCGTGCTACTTGCTGATAACAGATGCGGGCATTATGTGCATGTATTATATACACTGATCATGCCTTGAGTTCATGTTTGAGGAAGTGCATGTGCTTGCTTTATGAGAAACCTAATTTGCGATTTCGCGCCGACCACACTTCTTCTTCCTTTCGCACCGGACTCATTCTTCCTGCAGATGCACTCGAATTCTGTGAATTAGCACCTGCACGTTTATCATCGTGCTTCCTTCTTTACTCTGGGAAAACCCTCACGACCTGGGACAGCACGCCGATCTCGACATCGGCCGCAATGGCGTCTGGGAATGCAATGTCGTTTGCATTCAACGCTCCCTCCAACAAGGATGCCAACGGGTCCGGTTCAGCACAAGATGGCAACATAAACGTGGTCCTAGGCATGCAGGATCCGTTTGATAAGGTCAGTGGCACGCCTTAATGCTCAATCGCACGTGGATTTCTGGAACCCTTGGCCGCTCAGAACTTCCACCAGGCTGAGAAGACATGAACGAGAAGCTGTCTTGCAGCATTATAAATTCCACGACGACAATGCAACGGCCACTAGGCTGCAGCCAAGATTTGGGTGGAGGGTGTACGTGAGCAGATGGGTGCTTCTTGCTGGTGCAGGCGTCTGGATTCGGAACGGACCGGCCGAGTGCCACTGGCCGTATATACCATGATGAGGTAGGCGCTGTGCTGCAGCCATTGACGCCTGGATTGTTGCCAATATCATATGGCGCCTCTGGTATACTTGCCGCAAGCTTCGGAAGGCAAGGCTCCCGTCGCTGAGGCTTTGACTGTCATGAGCATGCAAGCATGTGTGCACTCAGAGCACATGGCGCACACACACTCGCGTGATGCGTACAAGCGCGTGCACAAGTACATGCGTGCGATTTGGGGCTGTAACACCTCAAGCTACCCCTGCATGCAGCTCACAAGCGCCAAGATGTGGTTTGCCGTGTTGTCCACCACCTCAGTGATTATGAGACCCTCATAGACAAAGTGCCCTACCTTCCTTATATGCACTTGCAGCACTTTATGATGGGGCAGCTTGTGGGCCCAAATGGTGCCGTCCAAGAGGGCATTGATGCATCCCCCAGCAGGGGGCGCGAGCCGCTCAAGCACCAGCCCACCACGGCACTCAACCGCGCACTAACAGGTGTGATGCAGCTGGCAGTCTGACAGAGGGCAGCATCTTCAAATGGGATCATCATGATGATGTGCTGCGATTTTTCATGGGGCTAACAGTATGCAATCTATGCATGTCAGGTTGCAGCCATACCCTCAGGTACCCACTGGCTGCCACAGCGGCAGCAACACACCTCACTCGATGTGCCGTGTATGTGCTGAGCACTCACGAATGGCCCTCACTTCTCTCCCCCGTCCAACCATCTGCACGGGAGCCATGCACACGTACAGCGGCCCGTGCGCGCGTGCACAGCCGACCCAGCGCGCAAGCTGCTCACAAGCCACTACATACCATCACTACATACAATCCCCAACGTGCAACGAGTCGGGGATCCATGTGTCCACAGGTGCGGTGTCCATGGGCCTCCCCGCGCCTGCGCCCATGCCCAAGTGGCCCGCCAACTGGCAGTCGGCCGCGTTCGAGGCGGTGGCTGTGAAGAAGTCGTACATCTTGTCGCCGCCCGAGATCTACGCCGAGTGCACGCACCACGGTGAGTGCAGCAGGGGTTCCTGGGTATCTGCATTCAGGGTGTGGGGCTCCCTCCACACTCGCATATGCTCATTGGCACGGGACTGCTAGGGGCGTGTGCACATGTCTGGAAGGGGTTGGCGCTGCATGGCGGTGGGAGCGGGCGTTATGTTGCAGGTGCATGGTTGCTGTGCACCTTTGGTGGGACAATCTCTGCCGTTATTATCTATTTAACTGATAGATGCCTCTCTGGATGTCCTTGTAAGACTCTGGCAAGCAGCTGAAAGCTGTGAAATGCTGCGCTTATGTTACATCCTACCCAGCTGTGTTTGGCACGCGCTGCTTGATGGTGCATCCACCTGCACGCACACACAGGAGAGGAGAAATCCAAGTTCTCATGGTACAAGCTGATGGTGCTGTCCATCATTGCCGGCTGCTACGTGGGCTTTGGCTACACCACGTGCCTGCAGGTATGGTTGCAATGTGAATGGTTATGTGCGGTGTCTGGTGAGGGCCCGCGGTGTCTCCTGGAGAAATCAGGGGTTGTTCCGCGGCCTGCCCTTCATCCACGCCCGTTAGTGGGCGTAGCTTTGTTTGTTTGTTTGCATGTGCGGTGTGCCGGCAAGTGGTGTGAGAAGTGCGCATAACGGTTGCTCTGTGGCTGAGGAGGGCTGGTCCCGTGACCCTTGGCCAGCTGTCCAGATCTTGTCGCTGCTCATTGGCCTAGTCAGTCCCATGCCAGCCGATGGCTTCATTACCCCCTACACTCCATTCTGGGTTGCCCAGATCTTGTGCCGGCCTTGTCAGATGGCGTGCCAAAGCATCCACACAGCTGAGTGCTGCACCTCACGGCGACTGGCCTCGGACCGTGCTGTGTGCACGCAGATTGGAGGCCTCATGAACCAGCGCCCATCCAACCACAACAACCCTGACCAGGTGCGTGGGCGACCGTGATGCACAGCTTGCTGACATGCAGAGCAGCGTCACAACAGGCTTCACATCGCAGTATGCTTGGGGCCTGAAAAACGTGCCAAAGCAATTGAGGCCCAGCGCAGAGAGCTGGGCATGTATGCCTGACACTCGGCGAGCTTGTGCCTTGCACCCAGCTAGCTTGTTGCTGTAGCCCTGCCCTGCATCAATGCTGGCCAGCCCACCCTCCGGTTGGTTTGGAAGAGCGGTCCATGTGCTGCCTGCTTGACTGTCTGCCTGACTGACTGGCTGACTGCCTGCCTGCCCCACAAACTTGGTGTCTCCTGCTTGGATGACTGGTCGCCCGCAGATCAATGTTGGCGTGTTCCGTGCCCTGTTCGGCGCCATGGGCTTCCCCTTTGGGTTCACCACGATCGTGGTGTGCGGTGCCGAGCTGTACACCTCCATGTGCGCCTACACCACCTGCGCGATGTGGGAGGGAAAGATCGGCCCCCTGACTGCCCTGCGCATGCTGGTGATGTCCTGGACAGGTAACTTCATTGGCTGCTGCATCATGGTGGGGCTGTTCTACGCGGCTGAGACGTACCACCACGGTCGCTCCGAGTACCTGGTGTACGTAGCTGAGGACAAGGTGCGGCGCGAGGGATGGTAGCTACAGCTCTAGAGATGGTAGCTACGGCTCTAGAGATGGTGGCTACAGCTCGAGTGATGGTAGCTATAGCTAAGAAGCTATAGCGAATGCCTAGCTAATGACTGACAGGCTCCGGCTTGCAGAAGCGTCTGTGAAATGCCATGCTATTCATATTCTTGAGGTGCGACGCAAAGCGGACGAGTAGGTAATGCTCCTAGCAAAGCTGCTCCTGATACACTCATGTCAGCTACCGGTGAAATTGCTGCATCCGGCAGCACAGTGCGGATGTGCTGTACACGCAATGGCAGCAGCATGTGATGATCAGTGTGTGGCAGTGTGACACCAGTACTAAAGTACCAAAGACTATAATACTGGTATGGCTGGTGGCCACGGCAGACTGTCCACAGCGCTGCCGTGCGCACCCCGCTTTTGATTGCGGCTGCATACTTATTGGGCCCTCCCCGCCCTCACAGCCCATGTCACCTCTTGTTGTTGGTTTTGGCATGCTCGTCTCTTGTTGCTTTTGCCTTTTTTGGCATGCTCGTCTCCCTTCTGCCCCACCCGCGTCACCTTTTACTTCACCTCCCAGCATTGTTTGCGCCCCTGGCCTGCAGGTTAAGTACGGCTGGGGCGCTGTGCTTGTCAAGGGCATCTTTGCCAACTGGCTGGTGGGCATCGCAACCTGGATGGCCAATGCAGCGCAGGTAAGAGCCGTTTCATCATAAAGCCAGTGGTTGCTCTGATGACCTGAGGGTGGAATGGGTCACAGCTTGCGCGGGCGTTGGTCCTGTGTAAGTCGGGGCTGTCTAGTGTTTCAGCGGCATGCTTGCTGCGGACGTGGCGGGTGCCTAGTGATTTCAGGGGCATGTCTTGCTTCAGTGGCACGTCCAAGGTTCGGTGCGGGAGGCTCAGCATGCTGGTGGTCTGTGCCTGACCTCCTGTGTCATGCACTTGTGTGAGCATGGCCTTTTCGGGCGTCTATCAGCTGTCCCATGTCGAGTCTGCTATTGCGTGCCAGTCTGCGGGCACCACAAACTCGGACCACAGACGGGCATGCAATAGACGCAACATGGGTCAGCTAATGGTTGCCCGCACTAGACGCTGATGGATGCACGCAGCAGGCTGAACATATGTTAGCTGACATTCATCTCCCCGTATGCCACCCTGCTGAGTGCCGCTGTGCCTGCCTTGTGCTAACACCACAGGACCTGTCCGGCAAGTTCTTCGGCATCTGGCTCCCCATCTCTGCCTTCGCCGCTATTGGCTTTGAGCATTGCATCGCCAACCAGGTGAGGATGGTCCCTTGGTGGGATGAGGGCCGACCAGCATCGAGCATGAAAGCCTTACCTTGATGCCTGTCATAGTGCCTCTCAAAACACCCGGGACTGTGGGACTGGAGGAGCCAGCCCATGTGCAATGGGCTTGGTTTGGCCAGCCGGCCTGCGCGGCAGGTGCTCGCAGCAGTTGCCACTTACCTCGAAGCCCAAACACCCAGCGCTGCTGTGCATGCTGTTGCAGTTTCTGTTCCCTATGGCCTGGGCCATGGGCGCGCATGTGACTGCCAAGCAGTTCATCTGGGGCAACCTCATTCCGGCCACGATCGGCAACTGGGTGGTGAGTGCACTGCGCAGATGGGATACTGCAGGGCCTGCAGTATGCAGGACATGGGCCACGTTCGATGCTTGTGATGCTTGTGATGCTTGTACGGTGCTTGTGCTGTTCAGCTGCAACCAGCTCCTCATCGCTGCACACCCTGCACATGGGTGCTCTTGCGCGTGGTGGCAGTTCACAATGCCAGGTGCTGTTCCTGTTGCACAGCAACCAACAACACGTGGTGCCCTGCTGTGTTGCCGTGTCTAACACACGGCAGGGTGGTGGTGTGTGCATCGCAACCACCTATGCCATGGTCTACGGCCGGACTCCCCTGCGCATCGCCAAGTGGTACAACGACCACATCGACCCCTACATGCCCTGGGGGACGGGCAAGAAGGCCAAGTAAAGGGAGGGTGAAGGTCACAATGCTGCCCCAGGGCCCCAGGGTTCCAAGGGGAGCTTCCCCAGGGCGAGCGCAAGGATTATCATCATTACACGGCTTTGCACGGCTAAACCCGCGAGGTTAAACCCGCGATGTTGCGGTTTGACACATCCAGCCAGTCCAAGGCTGCGTGAGTGAGTGTCATAGGGCATGTGATGTGCCACAGCAGCCACTTGCATGCAGGCGCTGGGTCGCCTTGACTGGCATGCCACAGCACAGGGGGCTTTGGGCCTGCAGGCGGTGATGCTGAGAGTGCAGGAAGATAGCATGGTAGCTGCGAGGCTGCCTGTTGAATGTCATGTGTGATGTGCCTTCAGGAGCGAGAATGTGAAGAGTGTGGTTTGTTGAGTCGCCCATGAAATAAGGGGCTGGGTTGGGCTGTGCATGCAGCCACCAGGCTTGTGACCGGTGTCCCGCCCTCACATCTGCGAGCTGCATACCAGCATGAGATGTGAGCAACTCAGGTCCGAGGCCGCTCGGCTTGCATGTGGGTCGTATGTTTGGGTTGTTGGGAATACAGGGTTGTTTCTTATTTGATGGTTCAATTAAATGCATGCCCCCCACCTGAACGTTGCTGCGGAGGGGGGCGGGAGAGGAGGGTGGTCAGGACATATGAGCGGCGGCGGCTGGGCTTGCTCTGGCGTTGGCGCGCTCGCACACTACTAGAAGAGATCATTAGTTGGCCTCAATACATACTAACACGTGGGTCAACGCCCCACTACACCTTGTTGCAGCCATGATCCTGATCAGATCTTGGCCACCGTTGGGCGTGGTCTCAATCATGGCTGTGAGTGCGTGGTCCCCTTCCTGCCAGTGCCATGTGTTGACATGGCTTGCGTGTGTATGTGTGTGTCAATGCGGCAAAGTGTGGTGGGTGGCATGCATTTGTGGCGAAGGATTCGTGCATCGCGCGCGAGCCCTGTCTCCTGGTGGGGTGCATGGGGTGCACTCATGGACGGCATCCCATGTGATCGACTCATTGGTGGCTGGCAGTGGCCTGGTGCTGGTGATGTGACATGCAAGCTGCTGCTCATCTCGGATGGAAGAATGGTGGATTAGATGCCTGTTGAGGCCACTGGCCTGTGGTACAAGGCGGTGAGGAGTGTATGGTGCAAGGTGGTGCAGACCTAGGTCCTTGAAGCTGTGACACCACATGCTGTCACACCAGACCGACGAGTTCTGGGGGGCCGCATGTTCACATGCAGGCACTCAGATCATACTGTCTCTGTCTTCTCTTCATGCTTGCTGCGTGGGCGCCTTGTCTTCTTTTGTGTGCACATCGGTGGGTGCTGCTCAGACGATGAATCGATGATGTGTGTGCCAGCAATAGCACTAAGCAGGTGCATTGTTGGGCACTGGCGGCGTGGTGCGTGGATGCCCTGCCTGGTGTCAGTGCTTGCGGGCTGTGTATGTTATGTACACGATGCTTACGCCAGTCCAGCCAAAGGGCATCTCGCTGCTTGCCATATATAATAGGGCAAGCTCTAAACAGCGCCATCAACTGCTCTGTGCAACTGCTGACATGGTCCCTAATAGCATGAGACAAACACTTGACTTCAGTCCGTCAAGTTGCAGGCCCTACGCGCAGCTACACAGAAGCCAAGGCAGAGAAACAGACATGGCACAAAGTGTGGTGTGAACTGGCCATCAACCAGTGACCTAGCGATGGCTTAGGGTCCCAGGTGATGCCGCCCGGGTCCCCAACAGCCCATGACCTTTTAGCAAAGCCTGCTCACGCCAAGCTACATTCCACAGAACAACTGCCCTGCCCAGCTCCCCTACTCCCCTACTCATCCACTCCTGCCATACCCTGTTGAGTGAATCTTGCTAGCTTGCATCGACTTGCATTAGCACCCTTACATATTGTTACAGAAGCCGTAGGTGCCAGCCAAGGCCCTCTTGGCATGACCATTTG
Organism: Haematococcus sp. NG2; assembly: GCA_004335575.1. Taxonomy (NCBI): domain Eukaryota; kingdom Viridiplantae; phylum Chlorophyta; class Chlorophyceae; order Chlamydomonadales; family Haematococcaceae; genus Haematococcus; species Haematococcus sp. NG2. The sequence goes on along the minus strand of QAXD01000205.1, from coordinate 589,766 downwards.
GCAATGTATGCGGGTTCCTGCACACCATCGCCCCACCTCTTACCTCCCAGGGCGGGTTTGCGATGTGCTATTTGTTTCCTTGCATGCTGCTCTGAGCAGTACAGCTGCACATGCCTGTCAGGGTGCGTGTTGCTACAACATGTGGGGCACGGCATGCGCTTCTAAAGAGCCATTGGTGTGAGTGATGCGACTCATGACCAGACCATGGGAACACCCTCACGTGTGGTACAGCTTCGGGTCTTCCCATGGTTTGATCATGAGTCATATCATGGATTGCTGCAGTCATGTGTGGCAGTGCCGGGCTTCTTACAGCTTCTTACCATCTGTCAGCAGCAATGCCTGGACGCCTGATAATAAGTTAATAACGCTGAAACAGGCTGAGCTCTGGACCTCCCCTCTCTCATGCACATGCCATCCGTGCGCTGCTACTATAATACGGTAGTATGCATCCATAGATGTACTAATATACGGTAGTGTGCTTCACTCTTTGTAGGCCCTGCTCCACATGCAATGTGCCTGCACAGTTCTGAGTTCACACGCATAAGTCCTCTCCAGCAGTCTGCCAGTTCACTCCAGCAGTCTGCCAGACCTCTTCAGGAGTCTGCCTGACTTGTAAAAAGAGCCAAGAGGACAAAACCCTGCATCTGCATGAAATCCTGCATCCTGACATGATATGCCGCCAACGGGCTGACTGGCTTACGGTGTAAGAACAACAACAAATCCTGCACCTGGATGCTCTCTCAACACGACACCGTACAGTTTCCCAGCCACTCAACCTGCATACACATGCCCCACAGCCACCAGTGCACAAGCGGCACACAGCCCGGCCACAGTACCTGACCTGCGCAGCCCTTCTGCTCCACATCAAGTGAACATGCCAGGTCGATACGCAAGCGCCAGCTTAGGGGTGGCACTTAAAAGTGGGCGAAGGACGACGTCGTGGGTGTGGCACATGGCAGGGCTTGATGCTGGGGCAGCAGAGGCGGCAGAGCTAGAAGAGCATGGGTAGCAGAGCTAGACCAGCATGGGCAGCGGAGGTAGAACAGCATGGACAGCAGAGCCAGACCAGCATGGGCAGCAGAGGTAGAACAGCAGAGCTAGAAGAGCATGGGCAGCAGTGGGGTGACCCCGTCTGCACCCGCCCCCGCCTCAGGAGCGCGCACCTCCACACGGCACATGGGGCACCTGCAGTGCCATGTGAATACGTATTACAGGGTGAGGTGCTAACCTGAAGCCTTCATGTGGAGGGGTGGTTTGCACCAGGGTGAATCACACTCAGGGGAAGTGCTTAGTGCACCGCCCCGCTGGCATGCAGACTAGCAGGCTGACTTGCAGCCCAATGTACCACGCCAGCAGGGAGGACAGCCGGATTGATTGCGCAGCCTTCCTTGTTCCCTTCAGCACTAGCCCTAAAATACGATAACCTCAACTAATAATAGAATTATTCCTGTGCTTTAAAGCCCTTGCACGCTCCAGTGCCAGCTGCCAAGCAACCCCTCCACTGCCCAGGGTCAACCAAGCCTTAGGCTGCCACAGTCAACCCAGTCACGGTTCAGCCACTGCTTAGTCAACGCGTAGCCAGTGCTAAGTCAATGCTTAGCCAGTGCCAAGTCAATGCTCAGTCAGTGCTCAGTCAACGTTTATCCATAGTCCATGCTTAGTCAATACTTAGCCAGTGCTCACGTGTGGCGGCGGTCCAGCCACTCGGTGATGCACTCCTCACAGAACACGTGGCCGCACCCCAGCCGCGCGCCACACACCACGTTGTCCTGTGTCGAGCGGCACGCACACATGTTCATGTTCATGTTAAGCGAGCCTTCAGCCAGACACACAGGCTGATCAACATTGCATGCTTGAAAGGGGCACGCACACAACACATGGGTTCTTGCCACGCATTCTTGCGCACGCCCGCTCATCACAGTGCAGTAGAACCGTGGCGTCAACACAGTCTTGGAACAGTTCATGCACAGTGTTCATGGGCGGGGTTGAAGGTGGTGCGAGGTTCAAGCCCAAGGCTGCATGTGGTCACCCAAACCCTGAACCCTAAACACTGAATTCTACTAACCCCTAAACAGGTTGCACAGCAGGTGTGGTGAGGCTGAGGCAGATGAGGACGGGCAGGATGGCGACAGCAGTGGTGAGAGAGAAACATGAAGAGTAATGAAAAGGAACATGAAGAGTAATCAAAAAGGAACATGAAGAGTCATTAAAAAGGAACATGAAGACAGTGAGGTGCAGACACAGCAGCAGGTGCCGCAAGCCTGGTGGGGGTGCCGTGCAGTGAGCACTTCAGTCCAGCGCCACACTTCAGTGGGGGTGGTGGCAGTAGCATAGGTGTCCCGCAGCACAGTGCACGCAAAGCGGGACGCACAGGCGGTACAATGTAATGATGATGATTAGGCGGTACAACACTCACGTGGCAGATGGGGCAGCTGCCTGTCGCGTCCACCTCCTGTTGGCTGGCGCGCACCATGACGCCCTGCGCGCCCCCCGCGGCAACCGCCTGTACTGCCGCCCATATCCGCTGTACTGCCGCCACGGTGTCCCGCCCCTTCAGTGTGATGTACGCGCCCGTGAGGAGTGAGGCCAGGACGGACGAGGCAGTACAACCCCGCAGCAGGTACGTGTACCATAAGGGAATGGGCAGTACGCAGCGGTACAGCCCCCCCAACTGCTCCAGCAACGCCAGGTACAGCCCTTGCTGGCGTACCGCTGCCCGGGCGTCCAGACGCGCTGCCTGGCTGCCCCCGCCCCCGCCCCCGTTGCCGCCCCTCCCGCTGTGACTGCTACTGCTACCACTAGATGCTGCCTGCCCTCCCCCTTGCCCTCCTGGCAGCACAGCCCCTGCGCTGCCACTGCTGCCTGACGCCCCCGGCCCCCCTGCTGCGCCAGTGGCAGGCCCCGCCCCACCACTTGCCCCACCACCCTCCACGTCCGCTAGCCCCAACCGTGGTGTTGTGTTGCGCGCGCTGAGTGTGCCGCTGGCTGTACCGCCAGCCGGCCCCAGCGGTAGCAGTACAGCGTGATGCGCACTGCCTGCTCCCTGCTCCCCAGCGCGAGCTGCTGAGGCCCCACCATGATTGGCCCCCCTCTGCGACCCAGCAGCTGATGGCCGCTGGCTGCTGCTTGCGTGGCCCAGCGGCCGCGTGCCAATCATGGCGGCCCGCATGGCCGGGTACAGCAGCACCAGCAGCAGCTTGAAGCAGCCCAGCAGCATGCGGGCCAGGCCATCCGCCAGGGCTGTCGCCAGCAGCGTGTGCAGCAACTGCGGCACAGGATAGGAACCCAGGCGCAGGGGTGTCAGTGGGCAGCAGCACACGGACCATGTGCAGATCAGTGCCATGCGCATGCATGCTGCCTGGCGTGCTGCAGCTACAATTCCAGCTCTGCATTTGCCCCTGGAGCTGAAGGCCCAATTATTGAAGGCCCTCAGCCCCAACTCGCACACTAACAACAATACACGTGAATCTCATGAACCTCAGTTGCAAACTAACAACAAAACGCATGGATCTCAGTTGCGACTGAACAACAATACACATGAACCTCAGGCGTGCACACGGCCCAGGCCTGGCCCCTCGTACCGAGCGCGGCTCCGGCTGTGGTGCCAGGCGTAGCACCCCCAGCAGCCACCAGCTGTTTGTCACAAACAGCACGGTCCAGCCACACCACCCCAGCTGGATCACCGTGGCCAGCACCTGTGCGCCGGAGGGAGGGCCAGTGGGCATGCATGGGTTGTTGCCATGCATGGGTCGCATGCCCCTGGCTTCTCTACCGAGGGGATGCTGGTGTGGAGTGCGCCACATGATGACTTGTGGTGACTATGGTGACTAGTGGTGACATGGTGACCAGACTCATGGTGTGCGTGGACACAGCATGCACAGAACATGCCCGAATCCAACAACCACAGCGTGCTGCAGGGTTTGAAGCTGAGAAGTAACGAAGGGAGACAGGGTGTGGTGCCCGTGCATGTGCTGGTGCAAACAGGTTTGGGGCACCAGCTGGACGATACACTAGAGCTGTGTTTCGTCCCAGCTCTCAGGCAAACCCTAAACCCTATACCCTGAACCCTAAACCCTGGTGGGCTGCACCCTTGACAGGCCTTGTGCACCTTGTCCAGCTGTGGTGCGCCCTTGCGAGCCAGCTGCTCCCGCATGTTGGTGTTGAGTGGGATGAGGGATGCTGTGATCCACGCGAGCTGGAAGAGCTCTGCAGAAGGTGGGCATGGTCGAGTGCAGGAGACGGGCCGTTATACATATACCATCGGCATGTGGCATGGTGTGTATGGTAGGCTGTGGGGGGGTGCACGCACTAGCTGGTATTCTAGGTAGTACAGGGTCTGCTGCACCAAGATCTGCAAGGGACATCACGCTTTCGGTCACCACTGCCATTTGGTCAACGCTGCTGAAGCAAACAAGCAGCTGGATTGGCAATTGGCAATGAAGATCCATGCTCCGTGCCCCAGCGCCCAGGCTTCACCTATGGAGAAATGAAGCAGGAAGATAGCCCCTAGCAGCAGCAGGTACGGGCGCAGCTTTTCCAGCCAAGCGCCTGCTGCCTGCATGCACACAAGGACCAGAAGGGAGCAAGGAGGACATGCCACTTGTTCAGGTTGTGCACAGTGCAGTGCTCGCAAATGATGCCTCCACAGGTGTCAGGGAACACAGCACATGTCAGCTGAGTGCGTGCACGGGCATGCGCGAAGCCAGCATGCGCATCATGACCTGAGCATGTGCACACCATGACGGGTCAAAAGTCACCTGCAGGTCGATAGTTTGCCCCGAAGCCATGCGTATCCGCCTGGCTAGGGCAGCAGCGGTCTCCTCTGCTGCTGCGTCACCTTCCTCTGCCCCTGCCGCAACGTTGGCAGCAGGGTCTTGGGTTTGAGCAGCAAGCCCGGTTTCGATATCCCTTGGCTCATCTGTTGCGCCCAGCTGTGCCCCATGGGTCCTTGTATGGTCGCTAAACAGATCGTTCAGCAACTGAACAAGGGAATCGTCTTGAACGCTCACAGAATCGTTACGGTGGTGATTTGCTGCCATTTTCAAAAGGCAGCACTGTCCCTTTAGTACTATGACGGTAACATGCTCGGCTTGTACTATGATAATCAATACATATGGCGATGTTCCAGGAAAATCACAAAGTGGCTGCCTCGTCAGTTTCCCAACTCCCAACTTCTATGATCCAAGTTTGCAGATCACTTGATGTGAAGGCCTGGGAACCTTTCCTAGGCATAACTCAGGATGGGTTTTACACTAGTTCCAGGTGGCATTGCCGTCACGAGGTAGGGTTCGTGATTTTTGTTTTGACTCAGATGCGGTTGTTGTAGCTTCAAAATGATTTTTGTGTCCACATATCTGCCGCAGAGCTACAGGACTGCATGGAAGCACCACTCTGCCCGTAACAGTTCGCACATGCTTGCCGCTGGTGCATGCATCTGCTGGTGAGGGCTTCGGTATCATGTGGGCAGTGCAAATGTCTGTGATGAGCAGCGCAGATTGCGGAACGCCATGCCTGCATGTGGGCCTTCATGCCCCACGACATGTTCTCTCGTCCTCATTTGAGCGCCCACATCCCTGCTGCTGGCAATGTGCATGCACCTGACGCCTGCTCTTTGTTCCCACGTGCAGCCCCCCGGCCCATACTGCGTAGCACCCGTCCCAGCATAACACCTGGCGCCGCCAACAACGGCAAAGTGTTCACAGCAGGGGCAGGCGGCGGCGGGGGCAGGGTGTTTTCTGCTGGCGCTGGTGGTAGCGGTGGGGGTGATGGCAATGGCGGCGATGCGAAGCACCCCATGCAGCTGTGGACCTACCTCTTTGCAGCCTTCCTGGCAGGTGCGGCACACCTCTTGCCTGCATGAGACAACCAGAAACTTGACAAGGCAGCCTAGTGGCTGTTGCTGATCGCATTCCACCTGACATCGTGTGTTGCATGTGCTGTGCACAGTACCTCTGGTCGCATGCTGCGTCCAGCGGGACTACTGCATGCGCCATGTTGTGGTGTCCTGAGCTCAGCAGTTGTGTTGCAAGCATGGACAAGCAGCAGCATTTATCGAGCTGGTCCAAACCCAACACCACGCATGCCACACACTGCATTATGATACGTCTCCAGTGGGTGGCATCATGGGCTTCATGAAAGCTGGCAGCCCCAAATCCCTTGGCGGCGGTGTATCTGCTGCACTGGTCCTCGCGCTTGCTGCGCGGTCAATGACGGGCGTGGGCGCGGGCGGCGCGGCGCGGGTCGCACTGGGTAAGCAGACAGACACAGAGCGATCTCAGCATGGTGAAGTGAAGTGAAGTAAAATGAAGTGAAGTGAAGTGGAGTGGAATGAAGTGAAGGAAGCAGTGTTCAGGCGCTCGATCACCAGCTGTATGCCTTGCTCCGCTGAGGGTTCGGCATGGGCTTCATCTGGTGCACTACCTGCCTAACTTGGCCTGCTGCTGTGCTGCTTGCTCACACCTTCCTTTGCGCACCTGTATGCCATCAACACCGCATGCTACTTCCACCACTCCACCCTTCCAAACATGCCCGCTGGTGCCACCGCCCATGTCGCAGGCATCACTGCGCTGCTGGCGGTCTTCTTCATCGCTCGCTTCACCAAGACCAAAAAGGTGTTCCCTGCTGGTGTGGGCGCTGGCCTGTCCCTGTGCATGGCATTTGGCTTTGTGGCCAGTGGTCTGTGAGCGCCACAGCTCACATGAGCTGAGCAGTTTGCATGGGCTCTTCCTGGTGTCTGCGCACACTGCCCAGTCGGTGCTGCCGGCATTTTGTATGCACCTGCAAGCAGCATTTAGGGCAACAGAACGCAGCGCAGCACAACACGGCATGATTCAGTGCTCTGCATCTGCAGCCGCCCGTGCTTCAGGTGTGAGTTAACAACCTCTGCAACCGGTCCATTGATGTTGATCATTGTGTTTAGGGGGTTGCTTGTAGGGCTGCAGCATCAGTTGATCATGCAACAGTGGGCGATGGAAGCAACTGGGAGCTGGGCAACAAGGGAATTGCAGGCGAGCGTGGACAGAAACACACCCAGACCCTCCCTTGCGTTCCCTCCTGCATTCATTCCGTTGCACCATTTGATTGATGCCTCCATTGGTTCTCAAGGATTTGGCTTGTGCCCTTGAGGTTCCCAAGGCTGGACAATTGTGAACTGTGTGTGTCGCTGCTGTTGGGAGTGTGGATATGCATGATTTTTCTTGGTTTGTTGCATTATGGATGGGTTGGCTAGGTGAATGGCAACATGCATTGGCCGTGCTTGTGCACTGAAGTTGTGACCAAGTTGAACATGGTGCGCTGCGTACTGTTTGTTCAGGAGCGGTGTTATCATATGACCATGGCTGAGGGTGTAACAACAAGGAAACCCTCAACCCCTGAACCCATCACCCTGTGAACATGTAATCACACAAGGAAGCACCAGGTGCATCAGGATGAACAGCACAGCATCGCTCAACACACAGCCCCCTCCAAGCAGTATGAGGATAATCAGATGACGCGCAAGCACAACAGCAAGCATGGTTGGGAAATGGTGGGAGGATGCCATGGCCACACCAGACTGCAGTTCCCACATGTCACAGAGCTGGGGCCAACACAGCTGATGCACAAGCTGCACATGGCTGCCAGCCTGTGTCAACTGCTCAGGTGCTCAGGTGCAGCAACGCTGCAGAGGGCATCCCTGGGAGGAAGTGGTGCCAGTGGCCAAAACACTACAAACATAGAAGCGCACAGACAAAGCGTTGAGAGATCTTGTACTGCCCCAGAAGCCAGGGCTGTACTGCCTGGGCTCCCCTCCACCTCCATGGCAACCACTGCATGCGCCTGCCATTGGGAGGTGTGCCATGCGAATGTGAGCATGGCGCAACACACGTTCCGCTGCACGAGCCTGTGAATGTGTACATTATAAAGGCTCCGCGTCCGCCCCTGCAGCCGGCCCTGCCCCCGCGCCCCCCGTCGTGTTGTGGTGCATGGCGCCACCATGCGGCTCCCCGCGGACGATCTGCAATGTCGGCTCCTCACGCCCACGTGCACGCATCACACGGATGCAGTCGTGAAGCGACTGCACCTGAAACGGCGCCATCTGCATGCACGGCCAACACGCACGCGCAGCGAACCACGCCCGTGATGCATCACCTCACTGTGCGGTGCTGTGGAACAGGCAGCATGCCTTTGTGTCACCTGTTTGAGCTGTGGCATGCGTGGTGCATGACCTCAGCCTACGCTCATGTCTATGCTTTGATTGAGACAAGCACAGCGGTACACCATGGTGTGATGCAGTACAACACATCACACATGTTCCCCACATTTCCCAATGGAACCCATCATGCCAACGCTTGGCAGCACAGCAGGATGAGCCGCAACACCCTGAACAAGCCCCCTCAGTGTTCTGTCACAAAATGAAGGCACTACCCCAAAGGCTCAAGTGGGAAAGATGCAGACTTGTTGCCGGTGCACCACCCACCGTGCCCGTTTCCAAGCAGATTTCCAAGGGGCGCTGCTCAGGCCAAGCCATACAGAACCCCAGCAAGCTGGCGCCCGTGACCTGGGAGTGGCAGTGCGGCTTTCACACGTATGAGAGCTCACGCAGCCAAGCGGCGCGCCTGGCACGGGCAGAGCATGTGTGCGATGCAGAGCATGCACAGTGTGTGATGGGCGGCATAGCGCGTGTGGCGCGTCCATCGGTGCCTGGACATAATGTGTCCATCATTTGGGGGTAAGCACCAGGCGGCGAGCCCAGTTGCCGCATATGACACCATGTCTGCATAACATGATAGGCCTGTATTGCATGATGGGGCCTGTGTTACAGGATGCTCCAGAACCCTTGGTGCTTAGACATTGCAGCTGCAGGGGCACTCGCAGGCTCCGACAGCTGGCCCCATCACGCACCAGAGATGCAGGGGCTGCAAGGCTGAAGGTGCTCAGGGCAGGGAAGCGGTCCGCAGACAGCGCGGCCCATGCGCTTTCACTGAGCCTGCATGGACCACCAGAACATAACATTACATAACAGCAGTACATCGCAGCTGTCAGCTGCTTGTTGCATTGCCATGCCGCAGCAATGGAGGGAAAGGCGGCAGTCGGTTGATGGGGCACATGGTGACGCAGCTTCCACACAGTACTGCTGTGGCCGATACATTGTACTGCCAAGTGCATGTGGGCTGCAGTACACCACGGGCGGTACACACCTGCAGTGGTACAGCTTCAGGGCCTGCAAGCCCTCAGGGAGGCCGGCAAACGCATCCCCCAGAGCGCACACATCTGCAGCTCAAGAGGGACATGTGCAGTGGGGCAATGATACTGGGAAAATGCCACAGAATGCCACTGGATGCCATCTAGGCATTTACTTCTTGGCTGTGGCCCCGTCTGCCTCTTACACCAGCACAGCTGCCTGGAACCAAGCCCCTGTGCCGCCCACCATCCCCCAAATACATATGCACACATCCAAACAAGCATGCACCTGTGCACTGGGCCCATCTGTGATACCCACCACCACCCGCAACACGACCTATTTGCAACCACTACACCACCAACCAATCGCCCAACCATGCAACTGCTGACTGCCAACTGCAACCTGCCCAACCGCCCAACCGCCGACGATCAACTGCCCAAACTGCCCAACCGCGCACCTGCCGCATCCAACCGGAAGCCATCCAGCTGCAGCTTGGTGCATATGTGCATGAACGGCGCAGCCACAGACAAAGTGAAACGCAGGTGAGGCAGTGGCCCTTCATCCTCCTCTGCCATCTCGTCGTCGGCCTCGTCCTCCAGCGGTGACTCAGCCCTGTGGCGTGTGAGGAAGTGTGAAGTGTGAAGTGAATGAGGAAGCCCTGTGACATGTGAGAAAGTGTGAAGTGAGGATAGGTTGCAGTTGCTGACGTGGCGCCACGCAGCAGCAGCAGGTTTGTGAAGAGGTGGTGCAGGAGCTGGAGGTTGGGGCCAGGGCCGGGCGCGGTATGCGTGCACTTGCGTTGGGGTCTTGCACAGGTTAACATCGTGTGACATTTGCGAGTGCGAGCCTGTTGGTGGTGGACCCACCCAGATGCGCACCACTACCCCACAAAAGTGCAGCCCAGTGCAGCAAAGGCCAGCCCAGCCCAGCACGTCGTAGCGCCAGCACAACACAGCCCAGCACAACACGCCCAGCCCAGTCCGCCCCAGCCCAGCCCAGCCCAGCCCCCAGCCCAGCCCCCAGCCCAGCCCCCAGCCCAGCACAGCACAGCGCCGTACACGCACATGAGGACAAAGTAGGTGTCCGTGGGCGCCATGCGGCAACCGGCAAGCCGGGCTGCAGCTAGGCGCAGGCCTGCAGCCTGCAGCGCAGGGTCCGCGCCGGCCTTAAAGAACAGGCCCCCCAGCTTCAGGGACTGCGTGTGTGTGTGTTGCCAGAGGTTGGCAGCAGGGACCAGTGGTGTGGGTTGGTGAGACAAGAAAAAACTCAACTCTGCTAAAGGAACTGGGCAAAGTGCTTTCGTGTGTTGTCAATAAGAAAGGTGGAGAAGGTGTGTACGAATAGGAGGTCCAGGGAGGGGGTGTGGAAAGACCTCCTTGCCTGGGCCGGGCATGGGACGAGACCGCATCAAGCAGCAATGAAACCAGACACCCCGGCCCAAGGCCCAGACCAAACACCCTGCTCATGCTGCCACAGGTTGACATGACACACACTGGTGAGATTACGCTGCACTCCAACAGGCAAGCACAGGCAGCACCATGGGTCCATCGGTCCAGCAGGAGCAGTACAGCAGTACAGCAACACAGCAGTCCAACAGTACCATAAACCAGCAGTAAACCAGAACAAAACTCAGGCAGCACAGCGAGCAGAACATCAGCATGGCAGCACAGCAGTACACCAGTAAAGCGGCACAGGAGGAATATAAAAATGCAGTAACAGCAGTAGACAACCAAGGCAGTCCACCAGAACACCGCTAAGGGCAGCACAGCAGTACATCACCATGGCAGTACAGCATCATACCACTGAGGCAGTACAGCAGTACATCACTACGGCAGTACAACGCACCCGGAGGCAGTCCAGCGGCAGGGCCACCAGGTCAGCAGGCTCATGCAGGAGGTGCAGGGACACATCACGCCACGCGCACACCGACGCACTCGCACGCTCATCCCTGCCAGCCCCAGCAGGCCCTGCGAAGCCCATTTGGCTGCTGCTGCCACTGACCCCTGCTGCTGCGCCTGCACCTGCACCCAGGCCGGCACTGAGGCCTGCCCCGGTAGCAGTGGAATCTGTGGCAAGGGCCAGGCTGAGTGCCGACCGCTCGGCATCAAAGCCGCCCAGGTCCAGATGGGTGAGGTGGGGGAGCACCATGAGCGCCTGCAGCACATGTGCGCAGGCAGTACATGCCCCTCACATTGCCATGTGCAGTACACAGATAGGCAGTACATGCCGCTCACACTGCCATGTGCAGTACACAGGCAGTGCACCCTCGTGGTAAAAGTTCGCAGTACCTCTCAGATCCAGATGAGCGACGCAGCCAAGAAAGCAGAGGGTGCACGGCCGTGGCATATGGGGGTCATAGGGAGGGGTTTAAAGTGCAGGTTGCCGTGCTGAGTCAGAGTCTGCCTAGGCCCGCAGAGCAGCCATATCAGGGCGAGACATGTACCCTCCCCAGAGTGCTAACCCCAAGTATTACGCTGGCCCCACAAAACGCGCACAATAGGCACCCAAACACACAAAACACACACAAAATGTGCCACAAACGTGCAACACCCTCAGAGTCACACACGTGCCTGCATGCCACCCGGCGGCCGGACCGTGAGATCATGGGGAAGTGTGAGAGACACCAGCTCACGGCATCCCTGGGCTAAAGGCAACAGCAGCTCCGATGGCAGCCTGTGCAGCAGGGCAACATGGCAGCAGGGTATGCAGCCCCAAAAAGTCATGTGTTCCAACTTCATGCCAAGCAATGTAAAGCACATAGAAGCAGTTGTGCCTGTGTTGATGATATGTGGAGCTGCGGCAGGCATCACACCATTCGATTCTCACATACACCTTCCAGCAGCAGTACATGGGGTGTGATGATGTACACCACACTGCGGCACGCACCGGAAGATGGACTCATCCACGCCCTGCGCGCGAAACTCGAGAGCTGTGAGCGCGGACAGACCGCCCAGTGCACGCAGGATGCCCGGCCATTGCTTCTCTGGCACTACGTCACCTGCGCATCATGCCAGGGAACAAGGTGGGGCTTAGGTGGGTGCAAGGGCTCCCACCATGCCAGCCGCAGGGAACAAGCGTGGGCTCCCATCATGCCAGGGAACAAGGGGGGCCTCAGCCGGGCGCTCTTGGTTGAGTATGTGGTTGTGTATGCATGGCCTGCGCTGATAGTAGAGCAGGGCACAGAGCCAGCTGCAGAGCCTAACATGGACCGAACGGGACACATGACATCAGGCATGTAGTTTAGCGTGTAGGGTATTATTAGGGTTTAGGGTGCAGGGAGACGTGATGGTGACGGAGCGGGTGCCTTGATTGTTGGCTCACACCGACCACACACAGATGAAGGGAGGTCATGCGTAATGCACGGACAGGCTCAGCCACGTGCTCCACAGAGGCACACCCCAAGTTGTAGCTGCGCAGTGCCTGCCTCCTCTTGCACTGTAACATGCCTTTTGCTCACTAGCTAGTATGCTGCCAGCCTGTTAGCATGCTGCCAACCTGCCAGAATGCTTCCAACCAGTTAGCATGCTGCCACCCTGTTAATATGCTGCCACCCTGTTGATATGCTGCCAACCTGGTAGCACGCTGCCAACCTGTCGTGAGCACGCTTCCCAGGCCACGATCTTTTCCCAATCTTATGATCGGTCACGAGTGCTGAGGCTCGCACCTGGTGCCCCCAGTTCCAGCCGTGTAATGACGCGGCACAAGGGTCCTGAGGCGATGCAGCAAACCACCGGCTCCAACACTTTGATGCCACCTGCAGCACGTGCAGCGCCATGTTGCACACACCACATAGTACGCACATGTGCATGTGTGACAATGTGTGTATAAAACGTGGCCACAGCCACTCCGGCCACACGCACCCGTCGCAGCTCGGCATGCCACGTGCAGCAACCCTTACGGCAGCCAAACGAACACACGCAGTCTCCACTCATCATTTCAATTTGGGCAGCAGCAGCTGCTGCTGTGCCATCGCTGTGCAGGTGCAGCGCATGTTGTGCGCACTGCACAGGCAATGAATGCACCCAGCAACTGCCACGGGCGTCTCTAGCACAGGCAGAGGATGTCCTGAGAATGCCTGCATGCCCCCCACCCCCACACACCCCCTACCCCATGTCCCCCCCCTGTTTGTACAGCTTGCGCACCTGTCCCTGCCAGCTCATCAGCTTCCACCAGGCCCGTGCCACCTGTCAGTGTCAGCTCCAAGGAAGGGAGCCCGGCCAGGCTGTGCAGCGACATCAGTGTGTTCATATCCAGCAGCTGGCACCTGCATGTGCCATGCGCGTACCCGCCATGACAGCAAGGAGGGCCCTGACAGCATGCCAACACCAGCATGACATTGAAGAGTGCAACATGCACGCACAGCATCTGAGTAATGGACCCATCGTCCAACCTGAAAAGTGGCAACCCGAAACACCTGTGTGGACCCCATGTAGGCAGGTCTGCATGCAAGCGCCACGCATGCAAGTGGCCAGGTGGCAAGACCCCCACCGTACCTGTGGAGCTTCAGCACACGGAGTGCAGTGCTCCCTGACAAATCAGCGAAGAAGCCATGGCCGAGCTTCATGTTGTTAAGCGTCAGGCTCGTGAGCCGCGGCGCCACAATGTGTAGAGGCAGCGAACCAGCCCCCAGCCACAGCCCCTGCCATGCACAACATGGTTGCAAGGCATGGGTATGGGCGCAGCATGGGCTAGTATGGTGCATGCTGTGAGTGTTATGCATGTCACGCACTTGCATTTAAGAAACCACAAGACTGTTCAGTTCCCGCGTTCTCAGTGCACAAGACGCAGCATGTGGTCGCCACTCACCTGCATCTCCATACTCGACACCCACGCCAGAGGCTGGTGGCAGTGCATCGCAACTGTAGAGCAAAAAAAGCCCATGATGGAGCTGTCTGATTCACGGTCAGGCCTTGCGGCTAAGGATGCTGCCGCTGCAATGTTTACATGCTGGATTTTGGCTGATGGATGCAGGGCCACGAAGAAGCCGCCGTCGAACGCCTGCCCTTGCGGATTCCGAAGAGCCACGCTTAACGATTGAGCGCTGTCTGCAAGCATGGGCTGTATTGCCCTACATGAACGATACAACGCGTTCCTAGAGTACTTGGGGAGATAGGACCAAATAATGGAAAGGACACCCTGAGGCAGGGATAACAATCGTCCTCCATGATCTGGACCCCCATCGTGAGAGTCAGGCATTTCCACGTCCATGGCAGCAGTATAGTATCAGCATAGAATATGATACCTAACTTGACTCAGAAAAAGCGTTTTGCGTCACTCTTTTTCCACACTTGTCAGGGCGTGTATTCTGCATTCGTGCATGCTTGCCCTCACTCCCCAACAGCAGGAATTTCATGCAGGCATGATGCAGTATGCTGTGTACTGCCTGCATGGTGAACCTAACAGGGGTGGTGGCAGCTTGGCGCCCACAGGATACGAGAGGAGGTCATACACACGCAGGGCGATTCACACATCTGAACGCAGCTGGACCACCTGACCACACTTTCACCTGTGCAAGCGCCTGCTGCACATCACGGCTGGCATGTGCGCAATGTGTGGAAGCCACGCCAGGGTGATTGGTGTAGCTGTGCAAACGGTTGCATCATGTACTTGCGACCTTTTAAGCATGTGGCCATGTAGGCGACTACAACGGCACCCTGGTAACGTTCCGCCATGCCACGATCCAAGTATGCCATCGCTCTCAGCCACATCTGGCCCGAGGCGCTGCACCCGCCCATGTCTCTCAAGCTTGTTCCCAGCAATATCACATCGCTGGAGGTGCGCACAAGTCAGTATAGCACGTCCCTCAGCCTGCGTTCGCCCATGTCGCCATGTGGCATGCTACCATGGGCTGCATTCCATGGCATAGGCTGCCCGAAGGAGGAAGTAGGTAGGTGAAGCAGCCGTGCAGCCGTGCAGCCGCAATACGAGCCAGGATCCGGCACGCTGGTGTGGGGCACGCTGTGCACTGAAAGGAGGAGGCGAGTGGCAGGTGCCAGGCAGGGTGGCAGGGTGGCAGGGTGCAGGGGTGGGGTTGGGGGTTGGGAGGCGGCTGCTGAATTGCATGCGCCGTCGTGCATCAGGTGGAGCTGCCAGTTGAGGGTGAGGCGTTGGGCGCAACATGGCCCCATATGTCACGGGGTCAGCAGCTGTCCCAGCCGTTGACCTGAGGCAGCTTCCATGCAGCTTGCGGCAGCAGGTGGGGAACGTGGTGGTGTGCCTGTATCGCTGTCTGTCTGTGGCCCCCTCATGCGCCTTCACCCTGTGGCTGCTGCTCTTGTGACACTGCTCCTGCACCTGGACCCGGGCATTGCATGTCTGCGGCCGCAGCTGGTGACTGGCGCACAGCACGCATGGCACCCATGCCGCGTGCAGCGCTCTCCAGCGCCTCGTAAATGTGTGCAGCCAGGTGCACGATTCGTGCCGGCTGCTCACAAAACGCGCCGACCCAGCCTGGCACCTGTTCCTGCCCGCAGCTGCTGTGGGACGCTGCAGCATTGACTGCCTCTGCGCCCGCCGCCTCTGAGCCAGGGTCAACATACGGCTGCGGCTGCCATCTGTCCTCATGCTCCTGCATGCCTCGGCTTGCATGCGCGTGGTGTAGCAGCTGTGCCCAGCTCGGCCCCCCCTGATGACCACCCCCACCCTCCCCCCTGCTGCTCCCCCTCCTGCGGGGGGAGTCTTCCCTCACACTCCTGCCCTGGGGCTGCGGCAATGGCACTCCCAGCAGCTCGGAGGCCAACAGAACGCACGCAACTGCCACCTCCACCTCCCGTGTCTCACCACTCGCGCTGCCCACCCTGAAGCCCACTGCCCCACCTGCGGCTGCCCCTCCAGCACCTGTTCCAGCTGCTCCTGCCGGCCCTGCCCACCCGCCTGCTGGGGCCAGCAGGTCAGTAAAGGTGGCCACGTCACTGAGCATGGCCACAGCCACCTCAGCCACCCGCCGGGGGGCTGCCAGGCTGGCCAGCACGTGCATCAGCGCACCTGCAGGGTGGGCCACACGCAGCTGGAACTGCAGCAGCCGCAGCAGCTGCTGCTCCGCCAGCAGCAGCTGGGCCTTGGCGTCATAGTAGGCCTGGCCCACCTGTGGTGCGGAGGTGTGAGAGCCGGCCATCTCATTGATTCTGGTACGTGAGACGTGAGACGACAAGCAAAGAAGCCTCCGCGGGGAGGCCCGATGCACAAGGACTGTATGAACTTGTTGGATGCAACCGCCAGGTGCCACACACAGAAGCGCCACACCCAGAAGCGCCGCACCCAGCGAGGAGGCATCACACCGTTTAGGGCTTAGGGTTTAGGGTTTTAGGGTTTGGGGTTTTAGGGTTCAGGGTTTAGGCCAGGCAGGAGAGTAAACACCCATTCGCGGCTCACCAGCACATCAGCAGCCGCCACCAGCCGCTCCAGCTCCCTGCTGTCTGCATCCCCCTCAGACTCCTGCGCCTGCCCATTCACCATGACCCCTTCTGTACAGCTGGCTTCTGGTCCAGCATGAACTCCTGCGGCTGGCATCGGAGGCGCAGGCACTGTGTGTTGCGCTGGTGCTGCTGCAGCCAGCCCATCATGTGCGTCGCCGCAGTGCAGTGCATCACCTGGCCCACCACCGGCGGTGCTTGGGGCAGCTGCTGCTGTGGTGCCTGCTGATGCTGCTGGTGGAATTGTGCACCCAGATGGCTGCGCACGGTAGCTGTGGAGGGCGTTGGGTGTGAGCTGGGACTTGGACAACAGGTCATGCAGGATGAAAACCACGTTGAGCAGGTGGTTGTTTGACACTGCGGTCACGTTTTGCAGATCAACTCGTGAGCTGGCATTCGTGAAGTGACACATGGTGCCAATGACGTACATGGTGCTGATGCACATGAGGTTGACGAGCCAATGAGTTTGATGAGGTGATGTTCATACCACCAACGTGGCCTGGTAGTCAAGGTGCAAGCAGCACAGCCAGTGTGTTGTTATAATGCTCACTGCATGCTCCTTGCAGACTGCCCCATTACAACAGAACTGTGCATGCCAGGTGGACTGAAGCCCCACACCTGCCACTTCTTCCACCTTGGTTGCAAGGAGGATGCATGCAGCCACTGCCATCTGCATGGCATGCAGCATGCACACATCATGAAATGCGTCCATGCATGCACGTAGGGGCTGCATGTGATGGATACAACTTAGCTGCTGCTCCCATAGCTGCTGCAAAGCCTGACAAGTCCCTGCTCTGGACGATCCTCAAGATCACACCTTGTCAGAGGGAGCTTCCGTTCGGATCAAGTGCTTCGTGAGCTCATAATGTGCACAGTACGCAAGAGCCGTGGACATCGCACGGGCAGGCAGCCGCAGCAGCCGTGCCGATGTCCGCAGCAGGTATTGATTCAACAACATTGCAGCGTAAACTCCCTCATAATGCGTCACCAGCTATTACTTTGCCCCTCGCTTTTTAGTCCATCGATCATTTCAAACCATGTGAAGTTCAAAATGCCAGGTGCGTACTGAACCAGTGATGAGTCCCTGGATGGGCGCACACCTGCATGATGACTTGCTGCAGACAGACATCAATGGCACACAGCAGCAGACCGTGCTATGTATGTTTGGAGTTGTGCGTCAAGTGATATTTGTGTGCCGGCGAACACAATGAACTACATGGTTCGCTGTGCGCTGCACGTGATCCAGACAGTCCTAAACAGGCAAGCATGGACTTTTGGTGGTCCTGTCATAGTCCCGGTTACCGAGCTTACACGCGAATTGCGAGCACATGGCTGCAAACCTGCAACGCCTGACCACCAGCAGCCCAAGCTGTGATAGGATGTGCGGATCATGCAGCAGACATGTGGGAGACTCCTGCAGGCATGCAAAAGACCCAGGGCTGCAGTAGCAACTGCACAGTGTGCCACCACGGTGCCATTCCTTTGCAGCCGTATTCAGTGTTCAACTGTTCATCGTGCCTGTGCCTGCAAATCATGTGGTAGCTACAAACATCAGATACTGCTCACTGCTTGATGGCAGTCAAGCCACCCACCATGGTATCAATACGTGTCCCGACTTCAGCTGGCGGGCGATGAAGGAGCACAGAACTGAAGGTCTTGCATAAGCGCAAAGCAGTGCGCTCTGCAGGCATACTGCACCTGCATGAGGCTGGGATAAGTGATGCTTTGCATTTGGGGTTGGGCTGAAGTGATGACGCGGAGCAATACCATGCACTACACCATGCAGTACATGGGCCAGGGAAGCCAAAAGTGGCGTAAACAGCACAAGCAATGCCTTTATGGGGCATCATTGCGCCTTCCTGCTGTCACCTGTCACAGGGTCAACCACTGGTCAACCACTCGCCAACTCTAACAGAACACGGTGTATCTCCAATAACAAAGCCGAGGCTGTAAATTGAAGCTTTAACAAGCCATCTTCGTGGACAAGGGTTATTCATACACGAACATGGTGCCGTAGGCGCCGCGAAGATGTTGTTGTTATGTAGGCAGCATCGTTGACATGAAAGACTGCAAAAACATCATGGTGGGCCTGGGAGGAACCGCAGCCCATCGCTTGTTATTAATCATTGGAGCAGCAATCGCGGTGTTCAACGCCGATGGTCAGCCTTGTAAGTATCACTCGGCAGTAGGGTGTTCTGTTCTCGCACTTGCGCAATGTGCATACAAAGCAAACCCAACGATCACGCTGGAGAAGTTGTTATGGATGCTGTGGTCGTGTGCTGAGTTTGTGTTGCGCGTGTGTTGCCTTTTCCATGGTGCATGCATGCAACATGGTCACCACATGCAACAGCAATTGCGAATGCATTGTTGCCATCATGGTCTACATGCATGAGGTAGCCTGTACCTCCCTGCACCACATTCTGAGCCCTGTGCTTCGCCCCGCAGTACCACCATCGCCGCCCCGGCCACCGCCCAGCCCTCCCTCCCCTTCCCCTCCTCCCCCGCCCCCTTACACAGCACTCAGCCCTATCCTGTGTGATGCGTACGGGCAGCTGGCTCAGCCTGTGTGCTCCACCAGTTCCTCCTCCCCTTTCGCCTCCTCTACCTTTTGGGGCACAGCCACCAGCTCGTACATTGACACTGTGCTGAACCTGACTATGTACAACCTGGATGCGGCTGTGCGTGTGGAGCTGGCTGGGCTTCGTATCCAGCTGGCAACAACAGGGCGCAGCACGCGTGCACAGCTCTTTGTAGGCCTTGGTAAGCATGCACTTGTTTAGGGTTTACGGTTCAGGGTGTAGGGTTAAGGGTTCACCCTGGCCCCCAATGGTTCAAGCAGTGTGGTATGCTTCAGCACTGCTCAATCATGGGACACGGACAGTGGCAGGTTGCTTACTAGATGGGCTGGCAGCGATTGTCCGGCCTTGCTTTTGTCTGTGCTGGTGTTGCAACCGGCATGACGCCTGCCCAACCCATCCCTTGCAGCAACACCTGAGGCATCCCAGGCATACATGCTGTACAAGTACAGCGTACTGCCCACCATCCCTGGGCTGTACATCATCGGCAATACAACAGCGTCAATGGGCATCGTTGACCTGGGGTCACTGGCTGCTGTTGACCGTGAGGTCATTGAGGACAGTGGAGGCACATGGCCGTCACGCCTCACACTTTTTGTGGGGGTTGTAGTGCTGGAAGGCTCGCCGGGCGCTACTGCCACGCCCACGCTGCTGGGCGGTACGTTGCGTGTTGTACTGCCCCCCGGTGTGGCGCGCAACTGTACCGGCATCCTGTCTGGCGGGCCAGCGTATGTGAGGAGCGGCGCGTTGCAGCGACGCACGTGGTACAGGTATGGACGTGGCCTGTGAACGGGGTTCTCCTGGGAATTCCTTCTGTGTTATTTTTGTTGCAGAAGCAGTAGGCGCCGGCCAAGGCCCTTCTGTGTTCAAGGCGCCTTGGAGATGCTGCAGCTCGTCACCAAATTAAATCACTGTGCTATGCCGTATACGCTGCTCACATTGGTTGACTCGAGCATGACCGCCTCAAATTCAGCGACGGTCATCATGGACGGTCATGCCTTGCCTCACCATACCTTAGCAACTTGTCATCATGGACCTTGGTGAAGTTTGTGTGGGGCTGATGCACGCGCAGGTCTGCCACCACCACCCTGCCTGCACTCTGTGATGACAGCAGCAACGTGGTGTACCAATACATGTTGTGCAATAACGGCACAATGACCCAGGTGTGGATCCAGGTGCAAGGGGGACACATGGGCAGAGCATATATTATCAAGGGGGTGCAGTTACAATCACATTGTGCAATGCCATGTCACCCTTGGGTCTGAGGGCTCATATCTGTGCTTGTCTTTGTCTTTGCTTTTGTTTGCTTCTGCCCCACAGGGTTACGTCAGCGACGCGGCTGCAGCTCTGAACGTGTCCAGCTGCAGCACTGCATGTGGTGCAGGCGGTGCCGGTCCCAGCCCGCCCAAGAACAGAGACACGTGAGTTGGCATGGTGTGCGGGGGTGGGAAAGGTAGCACCTGAACCCCGAACACTATGATGCCTGTGAACGCCAAGGGACAGGGAGAGGAAATGAGGGAGGGTGAGAGGAGTGTACATGAGCTGGAGGGCAGGGAGGTGTTAGAAGAAGGGAGAACAGGGAGAAGGCACGGTGTGTTTGCTCCAACGGTAGCCTGCTTCAGAAAACCATGTACTGCTTGCGTACCGCTGTGGTTCCTGGTGTGACTTTGTACCGCAGGTATGTGAAGCGGTACGTGGTGTCAGGCGGCGCTGAAACATGTGACAGTGCCACTGTCAAGTTCACTCAGTCACTGGTGAGTGGGTGGAACGTCCAGGGCTTGGCCATGTGAACACATCTTGCAGAGAATGTAATTACCCTAGTCATATCAAGACATTTCAAGCACCTAGGTGACCGCCTTGCATAGCAGGACCACATGAATACCAGTATTAGGGTTGCAAGGCTGTGACAAAGCCCTCCAGTGTTGGGCAAGGTAGGGGTTAGCCTAGGAAGGTCCCATGTGGCTTCATGATAATATGAGCTCAAGCTCGGTCCCAGGTCGCAGCTTCATGCGCGTGCAGCTGGTTGCCTGCGGCTGTTTGCCTGCAGCCGCCCTCATGTGGCTGTACAGCCAATGCTGGCGCAATGCTGGTGGTGGCCTGCCCCAGATTCACGTCCACTCATGCCGCTCATGCATGTGTGTAGAAACATGCAGAGACATCTGTGACACGCCATATTATTATTATGCAGGTGTGTACTGGCAGTGTGCTCGGGTGGACCAACGCCACGACACCCCCCTCAGGCGGCGATGGCATCTACGACAGCTGTGGCACCACCTGTGCAGCCGGCTGCCTGCCCAGCATGCAGGTGTGTTGTCAGACCAGTTGCATGCTGGGGGCTGCCTGCCAAGGGCCACTGCCCTCAACTTCCACAAAAGCTCAAAGGTTATGCCTGGAGACATACACCACGACGCGCAGCCACAGCCCACTTGACCTGCCACCATCAAACCACACCATCATCCACCATGCAGTGCTGTGATCACCATGTGCTGTGATATGCGGCTGCTGTCATTATTCATCAATACACGGCCTTGCGCTGTTAAACCCGCGATGCTGCGCTTTGACACATGCCCCTACACGCCTGCTTGTCCATCCATTCCTCACCATGCCCGGAGGCACGATGCAGCTCTTGGTCCCTGCTTGCGGCTGCTATGTTGTATCACTTACGTAAGACGCTTATATGTGTCATACGTCATCATCATGTGCTGTGGCTGCCCCAGGGGGATGGTGTGCCTGATGACGCGTGCAACGTGGCGGCGTGCTGCTACGACTACGGCGACTTTGTGTCTGACATCCTGTACGACATGAACAGCGCCAGCCGCGCGCTGATGGCCAGTGATGACAGCACAGGGGCGGCGCAGGGCGCGGCCACGCTTGATGAGCTGTGCCGGCGGCTGGTGCGTCTGCCTGCTTGATGCGTGTGATGCGTGTGGTGGGTCCGACTGTGATGTGTCCAACTGTGCTGGGTCTAAGTGTGCTGTATCAAACTGTGATGCGCCCAACTGTGCTGTATGCAACGGGTCCAACTGTGATGGGTGTGGTGCGCACGGTGTGATGCCCAGCGCTGTTGCTTGGCATTTAGCCAGCGCTTTCCGTTCGGTCAAGGATAGTGCACGTGCAGTATGTCGACCCCCTGCCCTCATGCATCAGCCACAACGTGACACGCCTGTTGCATAACGCGCGGGACTGTACTGCGTATCTGACTGTACTGCCTGGGTCTGACTGTACTGCCTGCACCGCAGACAACGAAGTACACTACTGCATCATACGGGGATGACGCTCAGCGCAAGCTGCTGGGCATTGCGTGCACCCTCAACTCCACACTGGCGGCTGGGCTGGCACTTGGTGGGTGCACGGGCGGTTGAGAAACGGTAGAGGGCGGTTGAGAAATGCTAGGGCGGAGAAACTAGCGCGTTCTGAAGCGCAGCCTGTGACACGCCAGGGGTTGGGCGCCATGCCTCATGGAAGTCCATGACCAGTGGCGCCCCCCCATGAGGAAACCATGGTAGTCAGGGATATATAAGGGACAAAGGTATGGAGGCCGGTGCACCAGATTGGGGGCCGGCATGTGGGTGACAGGTGTAGCTATGCATACGGTAACTGAAAAGGAGAGCTGTGATGGCTTGCGTGGCCACCCCAAGGATATGGGATGAGATGAAAGCTGGAAGTGCGGAGCAGGAGCGGCTAGGCGAGGGATCTGTGCTGACATGCATGCCTCACTCTGTTCACCACCCTTTGTCTGCAGCTCTGCCTGTGTCGTGGCCATCCTCTGTCAGCGTATCACCTTGGAACGCATCCCAGGTAAACCTCCAGCATGGCAATGTTCATGTAGGCTGCCGCGGCTCCAGGATATAGGCCTGAAAACATGTGAGGAGGTTGCTGGTGCACCCAGCTCACTGCTCACATCCTATTGCTTGCCCTGTGCATGTAGCCATGTCTGTGAACATGTCCCGTGCCCCAGCGCCCTCCATTGCTCCATCGAAGTTCAACTTCGATATGGGTGGAACAACGTATGGTGCCCTGTGGCCATCCCTCCATGCACTTTCCAGGTCACGGCCAACGCCACAGCCGCCGCGGTTTCGGAGCTGGAGGGTCGGCTTGCGGCCCTGGGCGTGACATTCAATGACACAGTGTGGAAGGTGGCGGCCCAGGTGTGTGCTTCATGCCTGACTGGGCCACAAGTGGATTGGGTGTGACATCGGGTGTGAAATTTCGTCCTTTGTATCAGGGAGCGTGCAGACTGTGCCACGAGCTTCGTACTTCTGTGCCGCCTGCATCACATTGTACTGTTGTGCAATGTCGTACTGCCTGTGCAATATTGTACTGCCGGTGCACTGCTGTACTGCACTCTCACTGTACTGTTGCTTCTGCTGCAGGAGGACTACCCTGAGCTTGATGGCCTAGCCAGTGCTGCGCGCACTTCCCTCATCAACGCCATCAACGCGCTGGGCGGCACGGACACTGTAAGAAATAGTTATAAAGTACAGTATAATTATCACGTATAGTTATGCTTCTAGCCCATATACTTCTAGTTTTAATATACTGTAGTTAGTAGTAATAGTTAGTAACAGCTAAGAGGCGGCTCATACTTGCCTGCCATCACAGTGCATCGTGATTGTTGCGTTCTGCACAGCGTTCGTCCTCGCGCACGCTTCACCTACCAAGAACATACCTGGTATCCTGTCAACCGCTGCGCTGCGTTTCCTCCGTCCCAAAAGATCTCAAAAGTCAAAACACATCCACCGCCCCACACGATCGCACCCCAGGTTGACGCAGCATCAGCAGAGGGTGCCCAAGCACTGGGCTACACCATGCTGCGAGGAATGGAGGCGGGTGCGGGGGCATCGGCCGCCACACGTGATATGATGAGCACACCTCTGGTGCTGGAGGCGCTGCTGGTCACGGGCACGATGCTGGTTGTGGCGCAGGTGTGTGTGTTTGTTGATGCCCGGTGTGGAGGTGGGGTGGTTCCTGTGGGTATTGTCCTGTCTAATGATTAGTTTGATTACAAAACTATATGAAGTAAACAACCGTCATAGGAAACAGGAACTCTGAACGCTGAAAAATGGAATTCTGAACTCTGACACATGTAACTCTGAACCTTTAATGGCCTGCAGGACACCTCTGTGCCTGTGGACCCAGATGGCACGACCTCCCTGGACTTGGCTGTGGAATGGGGCCTAGGTCTGCTGCGCCTGACCGACCAGCAGCCCGCAGCCGACCCCCTCGGATCAACCACCACCAGCACCACCACCTCAACCACCACCAACACTTCCTCAACTACCACCAACACAACCGCCTCAATCGCCACCAACACCACCACCTCCAACAGCACGCTGCAGGTGCGTCATCCACCCTCAATCAACCATCAATCACCACCAACCAACCCTCACCCATCTCCAACCTGCTTCCAACCGATCCAAAACCACCCCTCAACCAACCCAACTACCACTTGACCACACCCAGTTACCACTCAACCACCTGCATGCACCCTCCACCACTGCCAACAGCACCTGTGTGCCACTGTGGCACACCGGCACAACCCACACTGCTGTGCACAACTGTGAATACCGCCAGCACCTAGCGCAAGCTCTCAGACACCTTCAGAACGCATCTAGGACGCCCAAAACACACATCTGATATGTGCATGCTTGCAAATGTGCATGCTTGCAAACACCCGCAGTTCACGATCCCCGACACCTCTGTCCCCTTGTCCACGGTCTACATCCACGGCACCCGGCTGCTGCTCGTCTGGACCAATGGGGTGGCCGCCTCAGTGGGCGGCATCACCCACACCTCACTCAACATCACTCTCAGGGGTGGGGGCGACCGGGTGCTGGTGGTGGGGCCGGATGCAAGCAGCACGCTGATGAGGTAAGGTGGCTAGCATTTTGATTCAGTCATGTTTAGTTGTGAATCCACCATGAGCAGGGGGGTGGTGTTGGGGGGGTGAACATAATGGTGGCCGAGGTACGTGTAAGGGTATTAGGGTTAACCCTAAAGGAGGTGTGTGTATAGGAGTGTGCGTGCGTGCTGGGTGTATGCGTGTGTTTAGGGGAGCAGGGGTGGCACAGGGGTTCTGGAACAGGGCCCATCACATGGCACGCCCTCCTGCAGCAGACATGGACCGGACCGAGCCTTCCCAGCGCACCCCAACCCAACAACGCCCTCGCTTTCACAACTCACTTTCACTACACACGCGTCTGCAACCAGCTGTGCCACCCCCAATGATGTCGGGGCACGTCACATGGCCCCTGCAGTTACATCTCTGGCAGCCTGGCGCGCGTCAAGGCAGCGACTTGGGACGCGCGCATTGCTGCCTCCAACTTCAGTGCGTCGCCTGGCGGCTGGGACGCAGATGGCAATGGCCGAGTGTCCATGCCTGAGTTCTGGGCCATGCTCAACAGCAGCGGGACGGTGGGTTGGACCCTAAGCCCTAAACCCTGACCCTGGAACTCTAAAACCTGACCCTGGAACTCTCAACCCTGACCCTAAAACGCTAAACCCTAAACCCTAAACTGAGGCGGTGCGGTGTGCCTGCATGGTGGCGGTGATCGTGCTTGAGGACAGAGTCTCGTTGCAATGAGCGGAGATGGAAACCCTAAACTCTAAACCCTAAACCTTAACCCAGCTGGGTCGTCGGTGGTGCATCCTCCTTTTTCGCACACTGAAGCAGTTGAAGGTTGAAACAGCGCAAGGGCAGTTGCAATGCGGTGGTTCAGGGCCAGCATATGCGAGCATACCTACCAGTGCAAGCACAAAGATCTGTGTGTGGGATGTGTGGATTGTACCGCATTTTAGCCGGATTGCACCACATTTTACCGGATTGTTCCGCAGGTGGAGCCGTACGGTGTGGAGGTGTGGAAGATCTGGAGCGCCGCCATCGACCCCAACCTGTGCAAGTGCGTGGGGCTATGAATGTGTTATGTATGTCAGCTGTGTTAGCGTGCTGCGCTAGGTTTGTAGGTTTTTCTGCTTTGATGAGGATGTGCCGATGCCATCGCGTGCTGTTTGCCCTTATGTGCTGTTTGAGGAGTTGCCGGCCCCCGTCAGTGCTGCAGTGAGGATAAGCCATACACAACCCATCAGACACGCAGCTTGTGGCAAGTCTTGTATGTCTTGGGTTTCAGTCCCTGATGGTACCCCAAGCCACCGTCACGACCATGTCCGTTGTTCCGAGATGAATGTACTGCTTGCACTGCCGCGTGTTGAACGCAGGCAGTGGACCATCTTTGAGAACGAGTGCATGTTTGTCCTGAACAGCAACGTGGATAAGGTGTGTGGTCACCCTCTCATGACTTCTGCTTTATGCCTAAATGATCATGGAGTAACACACAGCAAGTTGCTGGAGGGCTTGTCTTGGATGCATGCTGCGCATGCACACTGCACCTGAAGCACAGACGCTGCTTACCCTCTAGCTGTACGGCGACGGGGCAAAAACTGTGAGGAGTTCAATGACGTGTGCACACTGGCTGTTTGCATGTTGCCCTCTGAGAATGGAGCTCCTCTGCTCTGCTCACCATGTTAGGCACTGAATTGTCTGTTGAGGGGACCTTGACCGCTCTTAGCACATGATCAGAAATAGTTGAAATGCGTTATGTGCATGTTGAATGTGCGCATGTTGCTTCCCGAGCACCGCGCTCCCTGTTCCGCCCACCCTTTTGTTCATCCTATCACACTGTTTTTGTCCGATCCTCTCACACTTTCAGGTCGTGACCGCTGTGACATCAGCGTACCGCCTGCTGACCCGGGCGGTGGGCTCCGTACCGTCTCTCACACCTTCCGCGGTCGAATCCCTGAAGAACATCTCGGCCTGGGAGCTGGACAACAACGGTGCGGTATTGTACTGCCTTGAACTGCAATGTACTGTCTTGTACTGTCTTGTGCTGCAGCGTACTGCCTGTCTGTGCTGTGCTGCTTTGCACTGCGATGTACTGCCTGCCTGTGCTGTGCTGCTGTGCACTGCGATGTAGTGTGCTGCACTGTACTGCATTGTACTGTGCTGTACCGTACTGCCTAGTGGGTCCGCGCTGCCTTGGCTGTGATGCACGGTGTTCGGCTGGGTAGTTGGCTGGGGGCTGTGGATCACGTGTGGCATTCTATCCACTTGGCTGGATGTGGCTGGGCGTGGCTTCTAGGCAGTCATGGAGCACTACAGGTGTCCCGCTGTCACACTCACACGTGACATGTTGTACTGCCCCCATGTGACATGTTGTACTGCCTCCATTGCATGATGCTTTTGTGACCACACAGGCGTTCTGTACCAGAGCGAGATACTGGGTGTGTTGTCCAAGTTAGGTCTGGTGGATGACTTGGGCCGATCACTCATCCAGTCAGCCTTTGGCTTTGGCTCCCCTCTCAGTCCCCCAGCCCCTCCCCCCGCCATGCTTCTA
>QAXD01000205.1:535713-562010 GCA_004335575.1 Haematococcus sp. NG2 | reverse complement strand
CCCCCTCCCCCTCCGCCCCCTGTCAGCCCCAACTCCTGGAGTGTGTGGCTCGCCAAGCTGGACGCCGCAACGCGTGCCACGCGCAGGAAAAGTGCAGCGCAGGACGCGGCAGACAGACTGGTGTACGCCGCGTACGTACTGCTGGCGGCTGACGCGGGGCTGGTGTCCGCGACAGCGCCCCTGCTGTTCCAGGTGCGTGCACGTCCTGGACCCTAATCTTTAATCCTTCACCCACGGCCGAGTCAAAAGCCCTAATGCCTTAACCCTGACCCATGTCATGTCCATCTTCCTCTCTGCCTTTGATCACGGCCTTTGATTGTGTGCGTGCAGGCGGGCGTGGGCCAGGCGGCAGTGCCCCTGCCCGCGGACATCCTTGCAGCTGGCTCCTCCTCTGCCTCCGCCAGGGGGGATACGCTCAGTACTGCCGCATTCAACCTGGCCCTCCAGTTGAATGACATCAAGCTGGCCGCTGGGCAGGTGTGTGGTGGTGCAAGCAGGCCTGCTCCCTTGCGTCATTCGTGATACCTGCTGTTCTTTCTGGCATGACGGATGGATAGCAGGATATGGGTGGGATGCGGTGGGGTGGGGTGGGGTGGGGTGGCGTAGGGTGGCTAGAAGGTACCTGGGTGCTGTTTGCATACGTTGTGCACGAATGACATGATGCGCGGCTGCTTGCTTGCATCATGCCATCATGGCTCGTTGAATTCTCTCCTGTCAACATTATTATTATCAACATGATACGCAAGCTGCAGCTCTGCACATGCTCAAGGTGGATGGTGCGAAGCATGGACGATGGTTCCCTCTGATGTTGCCCATTCTGCAGGCCGGTGTGTGGGGCACTGCCGCTGCTGCACTCGTGGATGCAACAGACGACGCGCGCGCAGCAGTGTGCACGTTCTGGGCCCTGAATGGTGTTGCTTCCCCCTGCTCCAATGTCCCCCTGCTGGTGGGTCGTCACCGCCATAGGCAGCTGCTGGGCAGCAGCAGTCACACTGCAGCAGCCGCAGTCACACCGGGCGGCAGTAGCAGCAGCAGTACAGCGGCAGTAGCAGTCACAGCCGCGGCAGTAGCAGGGGCTGTAGCGCAGGGTGGACAGGCGGGGCGGCGGTTGTCACAGGTGGTCACAGTCCCTGCCGTGGGTATGACCAACGTGACTGCCGCGGCTGACCTGTACGCGCGCGCCCTGTCGTACGTCGCCCCCCTGGTCAGACTGGGCTACCTGTCCCAGGCGCTGCTGAGCAGCCAGGACAGTAACGGCTTCCCGTCCCCCACGCTACTGCCGGCGGTTTCCTCCTCTTTCAGCCCGCCGGCATTAGCGCTGGAAGCTCTGGTGCGCGACCTGCGGGCGCTGGACTCTGCAGCCACAGGTGCGCCAGTCTGACATGCGGTGTTGCTCGGTATGTCTGGTGTGGCCAGTGGCTCAGCTGTGGTTCATACTTCGCCCCCAGGAATTCATACTTTGCCCCCTGGACTTCATACTTGGCTGACATGACATGGGTGCCCGCTCATACTTGCCAGTGCCTGATCAGTCAATTCCAGCCCCCATACGCATGCACATACCCACAGCTTGTGTGTGCTTTTGTACATGCTTGCATGTCCGTGCTTGCATGTCTGTGCTTGCATGTCCATGCTTGCATGTCCGTGCTTGCATGTGCATGCAGGCGGGGTGCTGTCTGTGGCCATCCCCTTGGCCCTGACCTCCACGGTGGGTCCCTCCTATAAGGGTGACCTGTCAGACGCCTTTGCGTCAGCCCTTGGCTTTGCACCCCTGGTGGACCGGGCGGCTGGGGCCCTTGCAGCACACATCTCTCTAAGGGAAGCCCTATCCACCAGGGATACAGTGGCAGGCTTTTTCACATCAGGCATCAACATGTGCCCCAGCAGTACCGCTGCTTCTCTGTCAGTCCTGGGGGGTGCTGTACTACGCGGCTACACGGGTAACCGCCTCGTACCGCGGTACTGGCAGGCGCGGGAGGCGGCGGTACAAACCGCCGTAACCGCCCTGGGGCGCCACGCGGCGCTGTACTTCATGACGCGGCTCGCGCAGTCCCCCGCGCTCTCCGCGCTGCGCAGCGGTACAGGCGATTCGGCGGTACCGCAGTACGACGGTACCTTCTCGACCGGGCTGGTGCCTGTTGCCAAGCTGGGCAACAACGCGACAGCGGCCGCGCTGGCAGCAGTGGCTGGCAGCATGGCCGATGAAGCAGCCCTTGTTGAGCGCATGGCGGTATCCACTCCAGCGGCCTCAGGCATCGCGTACACGCTGAGGTCCTCCACGCATGCAGCTCTGTTCGGGGCACTGGCTGCCAACGGCACCGCCCTGCTGCAGGTATGGGCGCATGGAGAAGAATCGATTAATTTGTACATCTCCGTAATTGATTACCTGAACACGGCCATGATTTTCCAGCTGTCGTCCCGTGCACCTTCACTACACTTAAACGCTTGCACTGCCGCGTGTTCCAGTATTACATACACCGAAACGGCTGCAGTTCTGCATGTGTGGGTCTGGCACACCTCCACAAGGATTCACCATTCACCTCCGTGACATCCGTGCTTGCATCCTTCCCTCCATGGCGTCCATGCACGTCCCTGAGCCGCCCAAACAGATACTCTAAGTTTTTCCACATGAGCGAATTCACCAAAATCAGGTTTCATGCTTAAGCTCCTACTGCTGAAGTTGCCATCAGAGAACTAGTATCCATAACCGATGACAATGATTATTTTGTTTTACAAAAAAGCAGATCAAAGCCTGTGCTCTGCCCATGCACTCCTCGTGCGCTGCAGCTGCCACTGCCCCTCTCCGGCACCAACTACTACGACGTGCGGCTCATGGGCCCTCCGCGAACGTACGCGTACCCTCTGCGTGCCGCGTCCTTCAACAGTACTGCCACCCCCCACTACCTCACTGCCTCAGGTGTGACCTGTGTGACATGTATGATTTGTGTGACCTGTTGCAACTTGTGTGGCCTGTGTGATCTGTGCGACCTGTGTGACCTGTGTGACCTGTGTGACCTGTACGACGTGTGAGACCTGTCTGACATGTTGCAACCTGTGTGACCTGTGCAACCTGTGTGACCTGTTGCAACCTGTGCGAC
This sequence comes from Haematococcus sp. NG2, assembly GCA_004335575.1. NCBI lineage: Eukaryota > Viridiplantae > Chlorophyta > Chlorophyceae > Chlamydomonadales > Haematococcaceae > Haematococcus > Haematococcus sp. NG2. The sequence goes on along the minus strand of QAXD01000205.1, from coordinate 558,915 downwards.
CTGTCTGACCTATGTGACCTGTGCGACCTGTCTGACCTATGTGACCTGTGCGACCTGTCTGACCTGTCTGACCTGTGTGACCTGTGTGACCTTTTGAACACACCCTGTGGGGCGTGTTGTGGTGTGTTCCCACAACTACGTGCATGAGGCCCCTGCCCGGATGGGATGCAGCCGCTGTGGTGAATGTTAAGGGCATGAGGAGCACACACAGGCCCCACAGGTCCTGCATCTTACACACCCGTGTAACGTATGATGATGGTGATCCCATTGCCCCCACCTTGCCGGCCTGCAGGCGTGGTGTCCCTGAACCTCACGTCCACCCTGGCACGCACGGGGGGCTCTGAGTACTACGCCACTGGGGATGCGGCTCTGAGGGGGCAGCTGGGGCCTGAGGGGGCAGTGGGCGTGGCACACCCCGCACCCACGCCCGTGTACAACTCCAGCTACGCGACTGCGACGTGCTCGGTGAGGGGCTGCCGCTGAACGGCTGCCAAGTTTGTGGCTGGGTGCAGTTAACAAATGCTGCACTGTTATAGTATGTGCTGCTGCAGATGCACTGCTTTGCTTAGCTCTTTGCTTGGCCGGTTCAGGATGCCGGTGGATTTTAGGCAGTGCCAGTCGGTGCACTGGGCCAGGAGCATTACCTGGTGTATGTGCGTTTAAGAGGAGAGCAAGGAAAAGCGATGCGGGGGAGCTCCTCGTCTTCCCACATGCAGCATGGGATGCTGTGCTGCTGTGTACTGCTGCCCACACTTTTGCACTGACCCTTTGTGCTGCTATGTACTGCTTTTCACAGCGTGTGCTGCCCACTTGAACTGCAATGTACTGCTTCTCACAGCATGTACTGCCCATTTGTACTGCTGTGTACTGCGGCCCACATGGTGTCTGACCCTTTGTGTTGCTGTGTACTGCTTTCCACGATCACAATCGTTACACGACTTTGTGCGCGTAAACCCGCGCTGCTGCAGTTTGACACATATTCCTCCACGCCTGCTTACCACAGTGTGTGCTGCCCATTTGTACTGCTTTGTACTGCTTTTCACAGCATGTACTGCCCATTTGTTCTGCTTTGTATTGCAGCCGCTGGCAGTGGATGGCGGGCCGCCCTCAGCCACAGAGCCCGTGTACCGCATGTCCCCGTACGGCACGTACCGCCTCACCCTGGTCACACCAAACGCCACGTCACCCGCGGCCTACGCGCTGTACACCCTGGAGCAGGTGTGAGGGATGATGATGGGGTTGTGTGTATGTATCACACACAGCACGCACACACACCCCTTACAAACAACTCACGAGCTCAGTGTTCATCCACACCCGGCCACACGCACATCCGTGCACACGCTTTGGCTGCCAGCCTCAGCCGCAGCTGCACTGAATCACCTCACACAAAACACACCCTGTCTCAGCCGTAGCTGCAGTGAGCCACCTCACACCCTAAACCAACACCCTAAACCCTGAAACTTTAAAACCCTGAAACTCTAAAACCCTAAACCCTAAAACCCTGAACCCTAAACCTCACCCCCACAGGTGCGGCTGGAGCTGGATGTGGTGTTCAACTTCACCGTGTCGCCCCAGGCCTTCCTGCCCCTGGTGGGGGACACCCCGGCCGACTTTGAGTTCATCCGGTGGGTGGGGAACCCTAAACCCTGAAGTCAGAAACCCTAAACCCTAGTAGACCCTGAACCCTAAACCCTAATAGACCCTGAACCCTGAACCCTAGTAGACCCTGAACCCTACCAAACCCTGAACCCTCAGCCCCGGTAAACCTTGAACCCTAGATGAGGTTCCACCCTTGGGAGCCCCTAACTGAAGTGGGTGGGTGGCCTTGGGTAAGTGGGCGGGTGAGTGGGTGTGGTGGCAGGTAGGTGGTTGGGTAGGTAGGTGGTGCTCGCTTGCTCGTGGATGTGTGTTGGGTGGTGGGACTTTGCACCTCTCAGCTTCATGCACGTGTGATCCATGAGTCCCGAAGGTGCAGTACCCGATGATGCAATACCCAATGATGCTATACACAAGCCTGTCTGTATGGCGCATTGTGTCATTGCTCTCTCATATGACATGTACGTATGGTGCACTGCATTGTCGCTCTCACAGCTCCCCCAACCAGCGAGGTGGCGCGTGCCTCACCGCACCCACCGGCTCCTTCCGTGCCAAGTTCTCTGTGCTGGGGGGAGCCTTCACCTCTGCCCCGCTCACCTACGCCATAGTGCCTGGTACGTGCAGCTGCATGGGGAGGGTTTGGGGTTTCAGGGTTTAGGGTTCAGGGTGTGGGCGGCTGGGGGGAGGGTCTAAACCCTGAACCCTTGAAAAGGTTTGGGGGGTGGAGTGGGCGGTGTGCTGGGCTGGAAGGGCTGGAACCTTTGAAAGGTTTTGGGGGTGTGGAGGGGGCATGGGGGGGTGGCGTGGGGCTGCATGCATGGCAGCATATGCAGGTGTGATGGAGCTAGATCCACACAGCAGCTGGTGCGGAACCTGGGCATCTGAGAATGGAACAGTCTCCATGGGTTTTCCTTCCTTTCATGATGTTTCGATGTTTTGATGTTTCGCGCACTGACCATCCCAGCCTCGTGCGTCTGCTGCGCTTGCTCTGTGACGCATGACACAATGTCCGCGCTGCCTCTCTGTCCTGCTGGCTGCCTGCATCAATGTGCAGCCTGTGTGGTACACTGTCCATCAGATGTACGCATGTACCGCCTGTCTGACATGCTGCGTGTCTGACATGCTGCATATCTGACATACCGTCTGTCTGATGTACCGCCTGTCTGACATTCCGCCTGTCTGACATTCCGCCTGTCTGACATGCTGCATGTCTGACATACCGCTTGTCTGACGTACTGCCTGTCCAGGTGAGCCGCAGCCCCTGGTGTACTACAACGGCACCCTCTCAGGCCCCGCACCCCCGCCCCCGCCCGCCGCGCCCGCCCCGCCCTCGCCAACTCCCGGGAGTGCCTATGTGGCTGGCCGCATGACGCTGTTCGGCATGTCACTCGCTCAGTTCAGTGAGGCCTTGCAGCGGTCGTACCGCCAGGTCCTAACCGACGTGGGGTACGGCACAACCAACTCCACCCTCCTCAACGACGTGAGCTGTGTGTGACATGCCCTGTACTGCTGTACCTCTGTACTGTACTGCTGTGCTGCTGGGGTTGCACTGCCTGGTCCAGCAGCAGGGGTGGGAACTGTACTGCACTGGTTGATCTGCCTGCAGCGTTTGGGGCTGATGTTGAACCCCTAAACCCTAAGCCCCAAACCCTAACTCTAAACCCTCAAGCCTGCTGTGTGCACGTCACCATCTTTGCCTCTTTCAGCACCTCGGCACCAGCCCAAGCCCCCCAACCCTGAACACGTAAACCTTTAAAACCTAAACACGTAAACCTCTAAACCCTGAACACGTAAACCTCTAAACCCTGAACACGCAAGCCTCTTAACCCTGAACATGTAAACCTCTAAACCCTGAACACGTAAACTGGTCCTGGACTATAACCCAAAGCACCCTCTCTGCATGCTTGCACCCTGCACGCTCACAGACCGAGATCACGGGCACTGCAGACGTCGTGACCACACGCAAGCTGATGGAGGATCTGATGGCCGCCGTAGCTGCTGGTGCTGGCGCTGCTGGCGCCGGTGCCGGTGCTGGTGCTGGTGCTGGTGCTGGTGCTGGTGCTGGTGCTGCCGGCATCACTGGCACGGCTGCTGCTGCAGGCAGCTCCAACCCAACCAGCCACAACACAGCCAGCTCTAACTCTGCCAGCTCTAATCCTGGGCGCACCCTACTGCAGGTCTCTACAGCTGCACCCCCACCCCCCACGCCTCCCCCTGGGCCCACACCCCCACCAGCACCGGCACCTCCCCCTACAACACCAGCAGCCGCACCACCCCCGTATCCCTCCCCGCCCCCCAACACCGGCCTCGGTCAGTAGGCGTGTTGGTGCTGTTGTTGTTGGTGCTGTTGTTGTTGTGGTGGTGGTGGTGGTGGTGGTGGTGGTTGTTGTTGTAGTTACACTGTAAGCCAGTCAAGGGCTTCTATGAAGGACATCCCTGGTGCCAGTCAGCACGTGTGCTGTGCATGGTCATGGCAGCACGCGCGTGCATGTTGGGCCCTTGTGATGATCACCAGATGGGCCCCTGCCTACCAGATTTACCCATGTTAGCCAGCCTGCACATCATGGAGATTTGTGCACTGTGGGCCTTTGTTGCACTTTGGGACCTGCACAACCTGACCCAGACAGACAGCACATGCAGGCCCTGTAGCCCTCCTGACCTTGCCTATGCTACCCAGGCTAGGTCTATGCACACCCTTGCCGCCACCACCCTGCTGCATCTTCAAACTGCTGTGCACGCACCCCGCACCGTGGTTCATGCTGAGTGGAAGGCGGTGGTTTCATTGAACGTGTGCAGGCTCCGGGACAGTGGTGGATTTCCTCATCTCACACCTCAACACCAGTGAGCAGGCAGCACAGGTGGCTGGCCGTATCTCTGCCTCTGTATCCACAGGTGCGTGCCCATGTCACCAGTGTGGTGCTCCATGCCTCTCCTGCTGCCATGCAGTGTGCTGCTCCTTGCTCGCGCGTGCGCCTAGCGGTGTGACGTGTGTGGTGCCCGGGGGAAGCGTGCAGTTGTGCACACATATTTCTGCACCATTCATCCTCATTTACAGGGTGTACACTTGGTGTGTACACCATCATGGTGTGATGCAGCATTGATGTTGTACCACCCTTTTTGCTGCCTCGGGACCATTCCTGAACCACCACCTATGACGGGGCTGAGCCCTGAAACCCTAAACCCGCAAACCCTACACCGGTAAACCCTCAAACCCCAACCCTAACCACTCAACCCCTACACACCCGTAAACCCTAACCACTGAAACCCTAAACCCTAACCACTGAAACCCCAAACCCTAACCCCCAAACCCTAAACCGCAGGGGAGTTTGCGGCGCTGCTGCGTGCGGCCGGGCTGCCCGTCACCTCCGTGTCCCTCAACTCCATCACCATCTCCGACCGCGCGGCCCCGCCCCCGCCCCCGCCCCCCACGTCCGTGCGGGAGGATGACGGGGGGCTGAGCCGCACGCTGGAGATCGTCATCATCGTGGCCGCGGTGCGTGGCTGCCCACGTGGGGTGCACCTGTCCGTGTAGGTCCTGTGAGGGTTCGCCGTGTGGTGCACCTGTCCATGAATGTGTTCGTCGTACTGTGGGGGTTTGCTGTGTGGTGCACCTGCCCGTGTATGTACCATGGGCGCCAGGCTAGAGGTGCCAGGAGGCACCCTGCTGATGTGTGCATGCGGGAGAGGGGGCCGGGGGGATTAACCTCTGCTGTCCAGGGTGTGCATCCAGTCCTTTCGCTGCGCCCATCTTACCATGTCGCCATGGCTGCTTCATGCGCCACCGCTGTTTCCTGCTCACACATGCCCGCGATAAACTGATATTGCTGTGGTTCACCATGCTAGGTTAGCGGTTAGCACAGGAATGTGCTCATGATCAATCAAAATACCCACCCACCACACAGCCACGCTCACCTGTAACAAAATTTACAGGATTTACATGTAACAGGAAATAAAAAAGGGCGCTCACCTGGTATCTGTGTGCACCATGGCCACAGGCTGTGTCCATTTTCCTGGTGGTCACCCTCATCGTGGTCCTGGTGGTCATCGTGCTGCGCCGCAAGTCGGGTGGCGGCAAGGTCATGGACTCGGACACCGCGGCTGGTGCATCCCACATGGGCGGAGCAGGCGGCCCTGGCCCCGGCTCGCCCTTCCCCCCACAGCCAGTCATGGCAGGCCCCGGGTATGTGGCAGGTCCGGATGGGGGGCTCGTCCCTGTGCACCCGGCCCTCATGGGCCCCACCCCCACGTCACCTGGGCAGCGGCTCGCCCCCCTGGCCTTCACGCCCACCAGCCCCCACAACGGCCCCGCGCTCGTGTACGGCGGGCAGCAGTACGGGCAGTACGGGCAGTACAGCGGGCCTGACGGGCCCTTCACGCCGTACGCGCCACGTCACAGCCTGTACTCATGACGGGCGGCCACGTGTTAAAAACATGGCAATGTTTAATGCCTTAATGGTAGGATTCCTGGGGCCTAATGGTAGGGTTCCTGTTGTGGGGTGCCTGTGGCAGCTGCTGGGGGGCCGGTGGTAGAGGCACGGGGCAGCGCACAGCTGAATCTGGCTGGCACCTGGACACTTGAGTGCTGCTTTCGTGGCTCTGTCACCCTGCTGGGCCTAGTTGGCCTGAGGAGCCCTGCGTTTTGAGCACGCGGCTTACAGGGGCTGTGCGTGGCATCACTGCAGACATCAAGAGCAGCATTGTGTGTGTTTGGAGCAGTCTGTGAAGCCCATTGGCTTCAGAAGCATCCGTTCAATATAGACGCTGAGTAGGTTGCTGGACCGATGACTGACCCCAGCCCATTCTTTTTGGTGCGCACGGCTGCATGATCCCATATTCCATTGATTCTTGGCGTGCACATTGGTTGAGGCATCATCCACTGGTTGGACGGCACATGATGTGTCATGACACAGTGTGGATTCAGCGGACCTGCTGCATAACAGATGAAATGCCCTGTCCGAACGATTCTTGTCCATTTTTGTGAAATCGCAAGTCAGTGCCGTGAAGAACGAGCACATTCGCCTATTCCTTGCACCCGTGGGGTGAACTGCCACGACCCTGTTGGGTAAACACTACACCTCTGTAAGCAACCTTCAACAGCTTCTGACTGACCACTGTTCATGTTCATGTTCATATTACACAAGCCTTCAGCCAGTCACGGGCTGACCAGCATTCTGACTGATCACTGCAGGAGTCACGGGGGGCATGGGCGGTGCTTGCACAGCAGCTGCCTCAGCCGTGCAGCAGTGAGTGGTGGGGCCTGATTTGAGTCAGCCTCCACCTGTGCCTGAGATGGGGCTGTTGTGCTGGCAGGTGGTTTGACGGCCGCCGGGGCGGTTGCTGCGTCAGCAGCACGGCTGGAGACGCGTGGCAGGGGAGATGAACGGCCCACGCGCTGCTGCTGGGCTGATGCCGCAACGTGGAGGTTGGGCAGGTGTACAAGGGGGGCAACAGTGGGCCGGCCGTGTGCACAGCTGTGCCACAGGTCACATGCAGCCAGCAGCCTGCAGAGATGCAACAGGTGCGTGCACATGCAAGCACAGTTGTTGTTTTTGTTGTTACAGAAGTGAAGCACAGATATGGAAGCACAGTGAACGGCGGGCTGCGGGCGCGTAGGATATGTTGTGGTTGTTGTTGTTGCACCGTAATCCAGTCGAGGGCTTCTAGACGGTCATGTAATATGCAGCATGTCTCACAGCTGCAGGCTGGCCCGCGAAAGTGAACTTGAAGAACCAGCAGTGCACTGAGTTCGGTGGACCTGGCCCTGATTCAACCCATCCTATCCAGCTGTTGCAGGCTTTTGCAAGCCAGCAGGACCAGGGCGGACCAGGGCGGGCCATGGCCTCACACTCACCTCACGAGTTCCTCACACTCGGATACCAGCAGCGCGTCTCCAAACATGGCGGCTGTGCGGCACGCGCGCGACTGCAGCACGCGCAGCACGCCCGGCGGCAGCAGCACGTGCTGGGCGCCTGCCGCGACCCCTGGGGACGCTTCAGGCCTGAGGGAAGCACCGCTGCCAGTGGGTCCTGCACCTGAAGCTCCAGGCATGCTGTGCGTGCTGTGTGTGCTGTCCATGGGTGCAGTGGAGCCGCTGCCTGGGCCCCGTTGGGCAGCTGGGGCATCCCCCAATTGGTGAAGGAAGACCTTCAGGTCGGCTGCTGTGAGGGGGGTCCCAAAGACCACGGGAACGTGAGTGAGCAGCACACGTGCCCCGCTGCCCGCTACCTCTGGACCAGGGAGTGAGTTGTTTGCTGCGCCAGGTGTATCACCAGGTGGCTGACCTGGAACACCCTGGCCTCCAGCCGCAGCAACAATACGCGGTGGGATGGATAGATCCCACCCCCAGCATCTGACAATGCTCCGGTGCGTGTACCATGCCCGCAGTTCTGCACTGGTCAGCTCCAAAGGTACACCAATGGCACTGCTTGCAGCGCTGCTGCCGGTCTCGAGACAGCCCTGTGCTTCCTGCTGACCCTGAGCCACAGCTACATCGAGTCCCTGCCCACTGTTTGCCCCTTGCTGCATGGCCTGCACGGTTCTGTCAGGCACATGCTCCTTGGATTTGGAAGGCCTCGACATGGCTGCTGCCCCAGCAGCTGGTGCCTGGGCCAAAGGGGGCGGCTCCTGGCCCCCATACTCTGCATTCCCCCTGCGTGCCGCCTGCATGCTGCTGCACGCAGGCGATGGCCCAACCCGGCTGTCTTCCCCTCCGGCTGTGCACCCCAACGCATGCAGCAGCTGTGCGGTCAGCAGCTCCAGCCGCACACGCTCATGGGCGGCGTGCTGGTCCACACACAGCAGTGCCCCATTGGGCGAGCTGAGGATGATGAAGCGACGGTCCACCTGCGGATGTGCAGGACGCACCGCATGTCATCACATGTCATTGCATGTCACCGCGTGGCTAATAACCATAATAACACGCGTTTCACAGGTGTGTCTGCATGCTGGAGCCTGACAGTCATTAGCCAACCCGCATGGCTGTGTGGACGCAAATGAGCGCACATGGTGTTCGTGACTTCGTTGGCATGATGGCTGCTTCAACAGTTTCAAGATACACAAGCCCTGGCACAAGGCACATGAGCCAACTTGTGGTGTGCAGGCACAGCATGCCCTTGCACATGTAACTACAACCCAGTGTAACTATCACCACCACATCTCAGCTCTCACACATCACTTGAAGAAGTTTACATATCATGCCCATCCACGCACCTGTGCGAGCATGCGTGCCCCCAGGACATCCTGCCTGGTGATTGAGCTGGGTAGCAGCTGCTGAGAAGGTGCGCCACGGAGGCCATGACCAACACACGACCGCTGCAACTGCTCCAGAGTGAGAACCATGCGGCTGGCCAGGGCCTGGCGTTGTGCAGTGACTGGGTTGACCCATTCGCGCAGCACTGACTCCACGAGGGTGCCTGCTGGGGCATGTGGCACAGGTGGGGGTGGGGGTGGTTGCAGCGCAGGCCTAGCAGCCGCTGGGGCGGGTGCTGTTGCTGCAAGGGCAACAGGCTTTGTTGAAGCAGCTGCGCGTGCTGGTGGCACTGGTGCAGCATCACTGGGTGGTGGTGGCTGGCCAGGGTGTGTTGTGGCAGTAGCAGCAGTATGCAGTACAGACCCCAACTTGGAGGGTGCTGGCTGCGAGCCCGTGGCAGCAGCGGCAGTAGCAGTAGCACCAGCAGTAGCAGCAGCAGCAGCAGCAGCAGCAGCAGCGGCAGTAGCAGTAGCAGTAGCAGCAGTAGCAGTAGCATTAGCACCAGCAGCGGCAGTAGCAGAAGAAGCAGCACCAGCAGTAGCAGCTGGCACACAGCTTGCTCCCTGCACCCCAGCTGCTTGTTCCATTGGCACCGCTCGGGCGGCTGGCCCAGCCTGAGCTGGGGGAGCATGACCAGACAGGCGCAGCGCGCCCAAGCTCTTGCAGCGCCCAGACGCAAGGCCTGTGCGCGTGACAGAATTGGCACGGCTGCGCGCAGCAGGTGTCCGGGCAGCAGCCATGGGCGCAAGGGGCGTGCGGCTGCTTGGGTGGGGAGGTGCAGAGGCTGCGCGTCGCGTGCGCAGCACCGGCATGGCATGCGGCATGGCGCGGATGAGCACCAGCGCAGCATGCAGGTCCACCCCTGAGCTCTGTACTGAAACACCCTGCCTCCTTGGCCACGCGCCTGCCCTGCCCCTGAGTTGTTCATGGCCTAAGCGCTTCTGGTAGTCAGCAGACATATATGGCTGGTCTGCGTGCTGCAGAAAGCGGTGACCTTGCAGCTGAGGCGGTACGATGCCAAGCACCGTGGGTGTGTTCTGATCAGGACTGTGCGGGGAGGCAGGCGTTGCCTGTTCAGGCTCAGCGCTGCGCCGCCATGTTGCCTGACCCATGGCCTGCTGAGGTGTGACCTGCGAGAGCTTCTGCTGTGGTGGCAGCCGCCACTCAACCGCTCCCAGGCTCCCAAACACATTCGGCGAGCTCTGCATGTGCCCCAACAGCCCCCCACTCATCTGCCAAGGTGGTGGTGACCCCTGCTGAAGGTCCGTGATGGGTGCCATTGCTTGTGGCTGCTGCAGGGGCTGTGAAACTTGAAAAGGGTGCACAGGCATCCAGCTCTGTGAGGTGACCAGGGGCTGCTGGTCTGACGGGCTGGGCCATCTGATGCCTGGTACCTCATCAGGCCGTGCATCTTCCTCCTCTGACAGTTCACAGTCTGACATGGGACGCTGCCCTGCCCTGGTCAGGCCACCGTGGCCTGTCATGCATGCTGGTGCAGACAACCTGTGCGGCACATGGGGCGGTATGCTGCAATTGAGCTGCGGCGTGGACCACAGCCCTGAGAATGGCTGAGGCTGTTCCAGGTCATCAAAGCTGTTGCAGTTTGCCATTGACACATCACATGGGGCTGGGATGTTTGGCTGAAGCCCCAGCACCGCCTGTCCTTCACGCCCTGCTGCACCAAGGGTGAGCCAGCTGGGGCCAGCTGGGACCGGTGCAAGGGCTGATGGGCCCAGCATCTGTGGCCAGTACATGTGGTCGTGGTCTGCGATCTGATCATCTTCCGGCACGGCCGAGCACGTACTGTGCTGGCCCAGAGCCCCATGCATGAGCTGCTGACGTGGCATCTGCTGCTGCTGCGCCCATTGCCCCTGCCATGTTGCTTGTGGCTGCTCCTGGGCCTGCCACCAGCCAGTGGTCTGTGGTGGTTCAGCATGCGGAGAACCCATGTCTGCATCTTCATCTTCCTCTGGAGAGGCTGTGGATGTGAAGGGCTGCCAGCTTGTACTTGTGGTTGCAGCAGGCCTCATGGCCATGGGCTGCATGCTGAATGGCTGACTGCTGTACAGAGCAGCATTTGAGGGGCTGTGCAAGTCCACCAGGCGTGGCGTCTCCATGAGTGCTGCCTCCTCATTAAGCGGAAGGTTTGCAGCGGCTGACGCACCACCTGCCCAACCATCAGGCTGAGTGCCCCAGGCTCCTGCCAGCTGGTTGATGTGCAGAGGTGTATTGCCAGCATCATCTTGACCCGCATCCCAATGCTGGACCACAAGATTGGCAGGCCTCTGCATATGCATGTTGGGCCCAGGGTCTGGAGTGCAGCCATCTATTGGTTCTGCTAACATGTATGGCTGCTGCAAGGGTGGTAGAAGCTGCAGTGGTTCAGCATTCGGCCCTTCTGTATCTGGTGTGGTTTCAACAGCTCTGCAGGAACGTGCACGGATGGGGGAGGGGCTTGGAGGCAGAGGCTGGATAGGGGCAGGTGTGTGCTTGTGCGCCAGCCAGGCAGGGATGGTGAGGGTCCACTCGGGCTCCTCATCCTCAGTCATTGGTTGTTGTTCCTCATGGGACACGCTCACATGCACACCAGCAGGTCTGGGTGGTGCCGGCCCAGCAGCTGTGTTGCTGTTGTGCAGCCATCGCATCATGGGCCGTAGTGCCGTGTGCTGAATAATGCCTGGATTGTGCACAAAGAGCGGGGCTGCCTGTTGTGCCTGCTGCAGGATGGGGTGCTGCCCTGGTGCCTGTGCACCAACTCCTGAGCTGCCTTGACCTGTGGCTAGCTTTTCAGGCTGGGCGTCGCCCACGAAGCGCGAGACATGCGCCCTAGGTGCCTGCTGGTTTGCTGGCTGAGCTGGTGCAGCAGCAACAGCAGCAGCATCAGTGGCAGCCATCGTAGCTGTAGCAGAGGGGTGCGTGCTGGACAGGGATCTTGTGCGTGAGGTGGGGTGCAACAGAGATGGCTGCAGTGCTTCCACGGCCCGTCCTGATTTGCGAAACTCAGCATGTTGTGCAGCCATCCCTTCTGCTTGAGTGGCCTCTTTCAGCTCTGGTGGGGGCCCGAGCCTCCTCTTGGTGCTTCTGCCACTGCGCTTGTCTTTGTGCTGCACCTCAGATGTCTGCAGATGTGCAGTGCCAGATGCCCAAATGTGCTCACCTCCACCAGCAACAGTTTGAGCTGCAGATGGCTGTTGCCCAGGCACATCAGGGGCTGTGCATTCCCTTGCACCACTGGCTCCAGCGCCTGATGAGCCCCAGATCCGCTGCAGCATGCGCGCGAGCAGCGCCTTGGCTGCGCTCAGCCTGCTGATTGTCACGCGGCTCTTGTCCAGCTCTCCATCAATGATAACATCTGCAGGAGGGCACTCAATGATCAACACATACGCTGGAAAGCAAGGCCCCAGGGTCCCCAGCCTCGCACTGCCAGCTGCAGCAGCTGCAGAACCCGCCGTTTGCTGCAGAGCTGCGGCATTGCCAGCTGCAGTCCTGGCGACTGCCGCTCTAAACCAGCTGTTAGCCATCTCCTGGAGCTCATAGGGCAACTGGATGCGGCGCCTGTTTATGTACGCTAATTGCATGTCTGCGTCTGGGCGAATGCTGCCTGTGCCCAAGATCATTCCTTGCAAGCGATAGCGGCTGTCCATGTCTGTTGCACTTGATCCTGCAGAGATCAAAGGACAACACTTGCTCCTGCTTATTCAGTTGCTGCATATTAAAGCTTGAGATGGAGATCTCTGCAGGACCCACCTGCTGCTGGTATGTGCTCCTCCACCTCCTCAAGCCATCTCAGGCTACCTGCTGTGCCAGGACCACCTCGCTGCCCACCAGCCGCAGGTTGAAGGACTTTTGCGGCCCAGGCTGACAGTGATCGACCCTGCGCAGCAAGGCAAGTGTAGCGGTGTGTCTACGAATGCAGTTAAAACGGTGTGTTGGGTCATGAACCCAAAATTGCTGGTCGAAGCAATTCTACCATCCGGGTAGCATACCGGGGTCTAAACCTCGAAGTGACAGTTCTAAGGTTCATTCGATAAACCTTAGTTGTATGGAACTTAGATGGCATTATAATTCGATAAGCCTTAGGTTCACATCTGCATGTTCACATGTGTTTGCATGACAGGCACAGCATGTACAGCATGCCCATGCACGCTGCTACAGCAAGGAGGGTGTTTGATTGGTGAGCGCGCCCTGCAGAGATCTTGGATGTGTTTCCTTAGCGTTTCTCATGTCGCACCTTTGGCATGTCCAGCAGCAATGTGCCTTGCGGGCTCCAGATCTGCACCCGCACCGTAGTGTGCGGTAGTGCTGTCTGCAACACCTGGCTCAGGCATGCCTCCTGCAACTGTTCCATGTTCCTGCAGATCAAGAAGATGCCAGCGATTCAATCTCAAATAGCAAGGTGTTTGCCAGTGCACCATAGCCTGCAACCACAGCTGAATGCCAGCGCATGCTGCCGCAGTCATCAACAAGCCAGCTGGATGGCCAGCCTCACCTGTCCTGTGCAGCCTTGATCGTCCCTGCTGTCCTTTTCCCACCATGCACGCCATGCCCCTGTGTGCTTGCTGCAGATCCACAGCGCATGAACTGCAGCACCTCCACACGTGTCCCGCGTGTGGCACTGAGGTGGTCGAAGCGGAGCGGTGCACACGGGCCACTGCGCAGCTGAGCACCTCCCACCATCACACGCTCGTATGTCTCAAAGCTGCAAAGGCAGTTGAAGCCGCAAGCGATCTGACTGTCAAAAAGGGGCGTGACAACGATGACAAGAATGTGACAGCCAGACTGTCACATGTGCGCACTCACCTGCCAACAGCCCTTGAGATGACATGCAGCCGTGCAACCTCGGCAATGCTGCTGAGCGCCTCGCCCCTGTATCCCAGCTGCGTGCTGCCTGCTTGCTTGCTGGATGAGTAGCGTGTGCCCACGAGGTGCAGCTGGGACGCCGGGATGCCTGCACACAGCGTGTAACATGGTCAGCCCCATGCAACGCACGGTCAATGCACGTGTCCTGGCATGCCAGCCAGCCCCTTGCAGGTCCATCTGCTCCACATGCATAGGATAGGCCGCTGGCTGGCTTCTGTCATTTTGTAGAGCGCTTGGAACCACACTGTGCCCTGCCCAACTGGGTTTATTGCATTGCATGTGGGTGAGCCCTTTGGACGCACCAACACCATCATCATCCACACGAAAGCCATGCTCCCCAAGCTGCAGCGTCACTGAGATGGCTGTTGCCTGCGCATCTAAGCTGTTGCTGATGACTTCCACCAGCGCTTGAGGCAGGCTGGAGAGCGAGACACCTGTGCGCAGCTGGTCCCTGGTTTGCCTAGGGAGTAGGCCTATTTCTGGAGCTGCAGGCTTGGAATGCATTTTTCAAGTCATGGTGTGCTGCCTGTGGTGCATACCTTGTGACAGCAACATGATTACTGGGCTTTTCCCCAAACCCTCACCAAACCCTTGTGCTGGACTTTGGTGGACTGGACCATAACTCGCGATTGATGTTTTTAGTACACGTGTGCAGTTTTAAGCTGACTTTCAGCATCATACTAAACTACTGGTAATCTCTGAAAGTACGCACCCAACGTTGCGAAAACAGCCGGCCTTAACTAAACCGATTAACAGAAGATAGTCGGGGTGATCTGAGTATGGCAGGGTTTGGCCGCATAAGGCAACAGCGACAAGATGCAGCAAACCGTGGACAGTACTACAGGTGCGCATGGCGTGTCCCTGTCTTAGTCCCCCCCTATTGCATGCAGCACGCAGGCCTGCACGTAACTACATGAACTCATGGCATCCATGACCCCATGCGCATGAACCTGTGCTGCAGGGACACATTCCTGGGCCTGTCAGCACATGACCGGCACCAGATGCTCATATCAGACTACTTGCATTTCTACGGAGGGGCGGAGAAGGTGGCTGAAGCAGGTGGACTGGAGGCCATGGTCAGTGCATTGGCACCAGCTGTGATCATCAGCTGTGTCACTGCAGCCATAGCCCACATGAAACAACTTGATGCTTCATGCACAACACCATGCCGGCAGCAAGCCATGCAGTTATGCAATGCCTGTCGGAATGCCTGTGCTCCCTGCCGTCATCCCTGCAGGCTGCGCAGCACCGAGCATCGCAGGTGCAGTCCACAGATGTGACAGCCCTGAAAGCCGGCCACCGTTTCATCCGTTCAGCAGCAGATGATGCAGACACCAGCCTGGCAGCACGCCTTGCTAAGAAGTACTATGACCGGCTGTTCAAGGAGTACTGCATCGTGGACCTGTCACGTTACAAGGAGTCAAAGCTGGGGTTGAGGTGAGAACTGCACTAATGTTCAGTTTTCATGCACTGGATTGTGGCCCTATGCATGTCGCTCCCTCTACGACTTGGTACGTTCCCTTTGTGAGTCATGCATCAAGCTTATGTATACAGTGCATGGCTGCTGTCTGGGCTGTTGCGCAGGTGGCGCACACAGAAGGAGGTGGTCGTGGGCAAAGGCCAATTCATTTGTGGTGCCAAGGGATGCGATGCAAAGGATGGCCTGGTCAGCTACGAGGTCAACTTTGTGTATGAGGAGGCAGGGCAACGGAAACAAGTGAGTATCAGAAGCTGTTGGATCGTAGCTCAGGTTGCCTCAGCCCATCCTGCTGTGCTTGTCCAGGGTTTTCACGCGAGCCTTTCTGTCTGATACTTGTTGACCGCATACAACTCCACATTGGAAGCTGTATTACTCCGCTGTCATGTTGAGTTGTTGACCCCATGTATGCTTGCTGTGTGCAGGCTTTGGTCAAGTTGCGTGTGTGCCCTGAGTGCGCGGTCAAGTTGAATTGGAAGCGGGAAAAGGAGTTCAGGAAGGCGCAGGTGATGAAGCTCACTAGCTGAGCCGCTATTTTTTTGGCTGTGTCATTCTTCGCTGTGCTTCGCCACTGTTCACCTTGCAGATAGCCAGTGGAAGGCTCTGTGGTTGTATGTCTGCATCACCAAGTATCGTAATGATGAATGTCACTGCAACATGCGTGCAGGCGAAGGAACTGATCAAAGCAGCAGATCGGGCGCAGCAGCAACCAGCATCAGGCAGCAAGCGTGGGCGGCCAGGTGCGGCAGACTTCTTTGATGGGGATGATCGCGCAGGGAGCAGCAAGGCAGCGCGGGTGGGATTTGATCAGCCAGAAGACAAGGACTGGGTCGCTCCCCCACCTGGCACCCAGCAGCAACAAGGCACAGCATCAGCCCAGGAGGATGCAGGCATAGGGTCAGGTGTGGTGCAGCAGCATGTGCTCCCAGCCGACAACAGCATCTGGGAACAGAAGCCACCGCAGCAAGAGGCAACTGCAGAGGAAGAGTTTGATAATTACCTAGAAAACATGTTCTTGTAACTGGCAGAAGAAAGGTACAGGGCTTGGTAGGCGCAGTACGTGACAGTTGAACAGTGGTGTGACCCTGTGCAGGCCATAAAGTCTGCAACCGCGAGCTCCTTTTGCCACTATTATCTTAGAAATCAAATCATCGAAAGTTGCCGTGTTGCGACCTCCTGCTGGGTGTGCTGCGCTGCCACATCATCAACAAAGTCCCAACTTCTTTGAAAATGCAGCTTGTGCGCCAGCTTACTAGCGCAAAGGCCAGCGCGGCGCTGATGGAGCAGCTCAGCAAGTCGCTGCAGTCCGAGGGTGCAACCCTGGCAAAGCGAGTGAAGGGGCTCATTGTGTTCAAAATTGACGACGAAGGTACTGGCGCGTGATGCAAGGGGGCTGTGGACCCTGATCACAGCTTTGCATGGATCATGCATCATGCTTGTACTGTTCAGCATGGCACATGGTGCCTTTTTCAGCATGCACTTGCTGCATGCCATCATGCAACTGATGATACCAACCCCACGCACGGCATGCAAACCAACACGGGCCTATGCAGAGTGGGCGCTGGACCTGCGGCCCGATAGCCCTGATGCCGGCAAGCTGAGCAAGGGCGCGCCATCTGACTCCCCCGATATCACCCTCACCATGTCTGATGCTGTGTTTGCACAGCTGGTCGCGGGCAAGCTCAACCCCCAGAACGTGCGTGGGAAGGGTTTAAGGGTTAGGGGTTTAGAGTTTAGGACCCTTTGAGCTCAACTACGGCTGGTCAGAATTTCCTGGGAGTTGAACCATGTGCCAGCATGGTCAACATTGGGTTGAACTGATCGTCTTGGAGCGACTATTGTCTTGTACGTTTGGACCTTGCACAATGTGCTAATACAGCGACACTGTCAGGACATCCTGCCCGTCTCCTTTGAGCATGTAACTGCTGGGCGGAAGTGCTTCCTGCTGCCGATGCTTGCATTATTGCCCACAGGCCTTCCTGATGCGCAAGCTCAAGATCTCAGGTAGCATGGCACTGGCCATGAAGCTGACGCCTGTGCTGGAGGCAGCTGCACCCAAGTCTAAGCTGTGAGGGGGTGGCCGGCACAGATCGGCAGTGATTGCAGGCTGTATATTCGGGCTCACAGAAGGGAGGGGTCGCGCATGTGCCGTACGTTTTATAAATGACATGTGGTCAGTTTAGCTGAGCTGGCAACACTCAGTCCATAAGCCGTGCCATAGCAGCGACTGCTGTGGTTGGTTGCAAACCAGGATTGACTGGGCGCAGCACGCAAGTGCTGTCAGGACTGAACTGTTTGGTTTCATTCTCCATTGTTCATATGGCCTTTTCCACAAATGAATCGAGGTCTATATGCTGGTACTGAACTACAACCCAACCTGGATGTTAGGACAACAGCCCTTGCTCATGCCAACGGTGCCTGCAGCAAAACAAAATGACGTTCAGTAGCCAGCCAAACTGCCAGGCATCAGCAGCTCAGGCGTACGAAGGGTACAACAGGGACAGCAACTGCCCTCAACCTTTTTGCTCTAAGCTTTAAGAGCTCAACTGCAACCACAGATTGTTTTTTGACACTCCAGATGCGGGTGAGCGCACAGAACAGGCATGGTGCACCAACAAGCCCTTTTCACATCACTGCACCAGCCCCAGCTCCGCTTTCAAATCATCAACAAGGCCCATCACCTCGTCTTCTGCCACACCCCTCGCCCCCGCCGCACCCCACTCCCCCACTTGCTGCACCATCATCTCAAGGCTGGCCAGCACATCCTCTACCCGGTACGGCGGCAGCCTTTTCACTGCCTGCCGCACCTGGCCCCATGAGGGCCGCGCAGCACACCCTGCCACCGCCTGCATCACCGCCGCCAGCGCAGCCGACATGCGCGTGCGCATGCCTCCTGCCACCACAGGCATGGCTGCATGCAGACCAGCTGCTGCTGCAGATGCCTGTGCTGGCTGTGCGGCTGGTGCAGCTGCAGGCGCGACCACGTGCTCTGGGATGTGTGCGGGCAAGGGCACAGGGGCAGGTGCAGGGGCGCGCATCTGTGCCGGTGCAGGGCCATGTGCATAATCAGGGACATGCGCAGGTGCAAACACAAGAGCCGCAGATGGTGGAGCGGCAGTCGCAGGGGTGGCGACAGCTGGCGCCACAGGATGTGTGTGCAGCAGCTGCGGGCTGCTGCCGCTGACGTCGTGTGGCTGCAGGAAGAGAGGCCGGGCTTGTGGGGCCGGGGTGGCAGGTGTGTGGCTGCGGTTGTGTACGCCAGGCCTTGCATCGGCTGTTTTGGCACCAGGGGTGTGTGCTATGGAGTCCCCAGGTGACCCTGTGACACTGCTGCCGAGCTTTGGCGCCTTTGGCGCACTTGGCTGAGGCTCTGCATCAGGCCCCAGGCTGCGCTTCTTGCTGCGCCCAGCACCAGCACCACCCTCTGCCCCTGCGCCTGCTCCTGCTGGCTCCCCTGCGGCAGTCACACTGACCGGCCCCATCATGGCCACTGCACGAGCCTCCTCCTTCAGCTGGGGTGCTGCATGCTGCGTGCATGGTGAATGCCGCACAGGCTGCACCACCTCCACCTCACTTTTGGCCACGACCTTGGTGATCACAAAGCCATCTGAGCTTGATGCCGAAGTTGTAGGGACGGCTGCAGCAGGGGCTGTAGCACAGGCGGCTGCAGCAGCAGGTGCAGGTGCAGGTGCACCAAGGGCTTGCACAGCCACTTGCACTGGTGGGAGCACCTTTACCTGGTTGCACTCCACAATGGTAGCTCCCACCATGGGCACTTGCTGCATGGCAGCCACCTGCCCATGGGCAGAGCTTGCCTGCTGGGGAGCACTAGCTGGTGCCGGCCCCGCCGCTGGCAGCGTCATAGCTGATGGCTGCGGCACTGGCTGGGAAGAACCAACGCCCTGTGGTGTGCTGAGGGTCGGGTGCAGGTTCTCCGCAGCTTCTGGCTGCTTGCGCGCACCCAGCCGCGCACCGCCCCGGCGGGCCGTGCCATGCCACGGCCTGAGGGATGGGTGAGCACGCAGCTGTGCCGCCGGCCCCAGCGTCCCAAGCTCTGCAGCTGCAGCACTGGCAACCGTGTGGCAGGGCGCGCGGGGGCTGCGGCCAGGGCGCTTGGGCACCTCGACCCCCCGCATCTGGTGGATGCGCTTGCTGGTGGCCCTGCGCGCTGCAGACCTGGCCATGCGCCTCACATCCTTTGCAGCCTCCATATCCTCATCACTGCTGGGGTTGTATGTGGCGTCACTCAGGTGGTCCGCACCTACGCTGCTGCTGCTGCAGCCCAGCAGGCTGCTGCCGTCCAGCACACTGCTGCCTCCCAGTGCACTGCTGCCGTCCAGTAGGCTGCTGCCCAGCCACGACCAGATGCCGCTGCTGGTGCAGGTGCTGCTGCTGCGGCCGCTGCTGCCCCCAGCTGCTGCGCGGCCGCATTTGAGGAACCCAGCGCGGTCCTGGGCTGCCTCCTGCTTCACCACAGCTCTGGCACCCTGCTGGAAGGGGCCCTGAGGCCGCAGGGGCTGTAACAGTGGCTGTTGACCCAGCAAAGGCCTCTGCTCCTGCCCATGATCCTGCACCATGGCCACAAGCGCCCACCGTGGCTCTAGTTGCTGTGACAGGGCCCATGCTGCCAGCTCAGCAGACTGTGCGTGGGTGCGGTCGAGCCATGCTGCAAGTTGGTAATGCGCCAGCCGCTGTGCGTCGGATGGCCGCAGCTCCAGACGCCACGTAGCTGCCACCTTCTTTGAAGCGGCTCCTGGTGCTGCTGTTGCTGCCGCTGGCACGATGCGCGCTGTGCAGGTTGCCAGCGGGATCAAGGCCGGAGGGTCGCCATTGGAGTCTGCTGCCGTGTGCCTGAGACCAGGGTTTCCGCCAGCCTGTAAGCTCAACCGCGGGTTGGCCACGCAGGCCAGGCTGACCAGCAGCTGCCCCTTCTCCAGCAGCACCCGCCGGGCATCTGGGTGCAGCGCACCAGCCATTTGGTCAACATCCAGAAGCAGCTGCTCTGCAAAGCACGGGCGGACATGTCCATCATCAGCTACTGCTTCCTCCACGGCCTTCTTCCCATTCCCTCCCTTGCTCTCAGAACCCTTGCTACTGAGAGCTGCCACGTCCCAGTCACCACCATCCTGCCCATCACCATCCTTGCCAGGTGGTTGTGGTGGTTGGCTGCCAGGAGGAGGGGGAGCTGACAGGTCGCCTGCAGCTGCGCCTGCACTGCCGCTGCCACCGCCGCCCTCCACGCCATCACCTGCATGGCCGCCACTGTCGCTGTGCAGTGAGCTATGGCATGTAGCCGCTCCCGTTGCACCAATTACATGTGCCTCAGAGTCCAGGGGGCGCGTGGCGCCAGCCTGGGGCACACCGTGTGCGCCTGTGCCACCCTGAGCCACCTGCAGTGCACCCGCTGCTGGCTGCAAGGGCTGCGAGCCGCCAGGCGCTACAGTGGTGCACACAGGTGGCACTCCAAGCTGTACCGGCAGGTCCGTTTGTGCACGGCTTGGGTCTCTGCACTGCTGCCCCGGGCCTTGCTGCTGGCTGCTTGCCACAACCTTATGCTGAGCGGCCTCAGCAGCAGTAGCAGCAGTAGCAGCAGCAGTACCAGCAGCAGCAGCAGCAGCAGTAGCGGTAGCAGTAGCAGTATCACCAGCAGATGCAGTAGCAGCAGCAGCTGCAGCGGTAGCAGCAGTAGCAGTAGCAGCAGTAGCAGTACCAATGGCAGCAGCAGTAGCAGCAGCAGTAGCAGTAGTAGCAGCAGCAGCAGCCAGCTTGGCCTCCCGCTTCAGCACATGTGGCTGCGTCGCACGCAGCGCCTTGCACAGCTCCTGATGCATCCGCCGCCATGGCAGCTCCTTCCAGTTGCCTGGTAGGCGGTCACGGATCCTCACACCCCGCGCACTGCGCAGGAAGTCGTGCATCTCCTGCCTCGTGGGTGTGCCCATGGTCATGGTCAGGAGGGGCACACGGTCCCCGGCAGCAGCAGCTGCAGCAGCAGGGCCAACCGGGCCCTCCTCCACACCCGGCTCTGTCTTGATGCAGGTGCTGTCCCCGCGCTTGCGCATGTGCTGACCAGCTGCGCTATCCGGCACCCACTCCAGCCGCCAGGAGTACAGGAACATGCCGAAGTAGCAGCTGGCGCGGGCCCCTCGGAAGATGACCATGTTGCGATGGGCGGGGGACCAGGTGGCCTGCAGGGGCATGCAGTGTGCACAAGCGCAGAGCTTACTGACAGGCGTTTTGCTTGTGAGCAGCAGTGCATAGAAGGGCCAGGCACCCCTGACAAGGCACACATGGTAACGCGGCATCTGTGGTGGCACTGCAGGCATGGTGTAGCAGCAACGCAGCGTGTGGATATGAGGCAGCACTCAAGAATGCAGAGTTTGAGCTGCTTTTTATCTTACCGTGGCCTTGAAGCACCCCAGCACATCATCTACTTGGCCATCCACCTTCAGGCAGCCCATGCAATCATGAAAAAATATCATATACAGTACAGTAGTTATCACAATGGTTTGGTTGTTCAGCCAGCCAGCTGACCAATTCTTGAACGCCCAACCTAGAAACCGACCCTGGAGAAGCACGCAGCCAGACAGACAACGCAGCACGCAGGCGAGATTCAGCTGCTGGCCAGAACGGAGCCATCAGTGAAGCCGGATGGACTTGTGAACACCGCCTGCTTCCCAAAGCCCAACTTGCAGATGTGTTTAAGCGTGGCCTGCATCTATCCCATGCCACCTACCATGCGCTGCATGAGCACGGTCTTCTGTGTGCAGTTGGGGCCCATACCCAGGTCTTGTGTCAGCTGGCCCACGGCGTAGGGGCAGCAAGAGCCAGATACCACTGTCCACTTGCTGCTTGATGCATACACCTGCCGAGCCACACAGTGTCAAAACCGACGATACATACACATAAAACATCAACATCAACATCAACATGAACATGAACATAGCAGTGGTGTATGCAGCTTTCAGCTGCTTGCCAAAGTCTAACAGAATCACAATACCTCGTTCCCTAATGCAACAAGTGGGGTGCATGAGCTAACAGCGTCAACACTGCAGCACATGAGGTAGCCCTGCAGGTCACGGTCTCTTCATGTGATCCAGATCACACCCAGCAGCAGCATGGACAGGCAACGGGCTGCCAACAGCAGGGCCTGGAGATCACTCCACCCACCTGTGCGCCATCAGCCGTGCGTTCCACGGTGTTGCCGATGGGGACCGCCCGCCACGGAGCATCCGCCTGCTCATCGTCTGCGCCCCCCTGCACCTCTGCTGCGTGGCTGTGGCTGTGCCCATGCCCTGCTGCTTCCTCATCTGCCTGCTGCTGTGGCTGCCCCGCTGCATGCACCGATCCATCCCTTCCCTCGTCCTCTGAGGGATCCACCCAAGCATCCTCCGTATCATCATCCTCTGTTGTTGCAGCAGTGACCCCCTCCTCTTCAGACACCTGCTCCTCTTTAGGCATCATGCCCGACCCGCGCCCCCGGGTCTGTGCGGCCTGCTTGCGCCAAAACGCGCGCCTCACTTCATGCAGCCTTGGCACATCAGCCGCCATGGACGCTGTTCGGAGAGCTGTGGGCACCTGCAGCAGGCTGCTGTGCACTGTGATGGCGTCGCGGAACGCCTCAAACATGGCCTTGTCATCCTGCAGCTGCCGCCAGCCTTCAGGCAGCTGCAGATCTCGGCCCACCTGTGAACAGATGTGACATGTCACATGTGCTATGATAGTACAGAAGTACACATATGCAATACTAAGGCAGGCATCACACACTGATGCACGCAGGTCTCACACTGCCCTGGATGATTGCTATTGATGGAACGTACATTGTGGCAGCACATACCCACATGATTGTTAGGGTTTAGGGTTAGGGTTTAGGGTTAGGGTTTTAGGGTTTAGGGTAGCACTGGATGTCACTGATGGTAACTGTCAAACTGTGCAGCTAGATGTACGGGGGCAGCCCACCAGCCTGGCATGCAGAAACATCTGTGAAACGCCGTGTTATTATTATTATTATTATTATTATTAT
>QAXD01000205.1:496857-535542 GCA_004335575.1 Haematococcus sp. NG2 | reverse complement strand
CGCAATTGCATAAACAATTCTTTTTGCGGGGTCGCAAAACGAAATTATACAAAAAATGGTGAAAAATCGTGCTGATTCGCTGAAAACGCGGCGCTTCGCGCACGATCGTTTGCATGCGAAAGGATCGGAGTGATATGGGTTGAGGGTGGCATGCATGCATGCATCATGCATGATGCATGCACACATGGGCCCGCACCCAAGGCCCGCACCCAAGGGCACGCAAGGCTGCATGCAGTGTTGACAGCTGCACCAGCCGCACCGCGTGGCTGCTCCCCATGCCGTAGTGGCTGGGCACAATCTCAGAACAAACAAAAAGCTATGAGCCAGCCAGTTCACGTGCACAGACATGCATGCTATCTAGACAGGCTGCAAGCATGTTTGCCATGTCGCAGAGCAGAAAACAAATTATTTTGGCTTGTCGCAATGCAACAAACAAAAACATTTCCTGCTTCGCAGATGAGTAAACAAATCATTTTTTGGGGGGTGTCGCAATGGCATTAAAAGTATACTGTATTAGCCCACCAGCAGCAGGACACACACCTTGTTGTACTGCACGTACTGCAGCATCTCGTCACGAGTGGGTGTGTGCATCACCATGGTCAGCAGCGGGGTGCGCTCACCACTGGCACTGGCATGCGTGCCGACCCGCATGGCATCTAGCACCAGCCCCCTGTTGATCTGGGGATGTGTGCCTCGCAGAGCGTACAGGTGCATCTTGCGCCGCTTGACCTGCAAGTAATGATACAGTATGTGCACACATTGTTGATTCAGCTGATCGGTACATTGGCCATGCTCAAGCAGGGGAACGAAGGGCATGTGCCTGAGTGACATTGTACAGCGCCCATGCCCTGGGTGTCACATCAATCCATCCGACAAGTTGTTCAGCCTGAGCACAGACTGCACCTGGGCCCTGACAAGGATGCCATCAGACTCTCCATCCACCTGGGTGCAAACAAAGATAAAGATCACATATCGGGTATGTTGTGAGTGACACAACACAAAGAGCAGTGGCAGGCTGTGTGTGCGTCAAATGCCAGACAGCATAACTGAACATCACGCCAGCATGGCAGCCATCGACCACCTGATACATCAAAGAAAATCATGATGATTACACAGCGTTTCACAGATGTTTCTGCAGCCGCCATGCACTCATGCCCAATCCAACCCACCTCACGCGTCAACAGCACATGCTCAGCGTGGCCCTTTTCGTCAGGCAGGCCCATGTCACGAGCCATGCGGCGAGTGAGATTTGGTGCAAAAGAGTTGAGGATGTACAGCCGCTCCCACTTGTACTCCTGCGGGAGAGGTGCAGCAGTACAGAGCATCAGCAGTACAGAGCATCAGCAGTACAACACAAGCTGGGGTGCACCTGCTGTACAACAGTCCTGTTGCCCTTGTGCTTGTCGTCAGCCAGAGCATATGGCCCCTGTATGCTGGACCAGCGAAGCAGGTGTACAGCAACGCGCGTGGATTACTGAATGCCAGGGCCCAAGCGACATTACCTTGGTGCCCTCAAGCTCGACAGATGCATGTGTGTTGCGATCAGCAGCCCCTGCAGGCTCCGCACCAGCCACCTGTCCTGCTTTGGCTGGGCCACCTGTGGTCCCATCCATGCCTTGGGAGACAGCCCCAGGCCACTGCTGCTGCCGATCCTGCTGCTCCTGCTGCTGCTGCATCTGCTCCTGTCCACCCTCATCCTCCTCATCCCCCTCCTCCCCGCTGAGATCCTGCTCATCTGCACTCTGCTGCGCGTGCCTGCGCTTGAGCGGTGCCCTGCCGCTGAGCGGCCTCTCTGCTGCAGGCGGCAGCAGCTGCAGCCCGGTACTTAGCGCGGCGGGAATCTGGCGGCCACGCCTGTGCAGCTTCAGGGCCGCACAGAATGCCCTGAACATGGCCCCCTCGTCCTGCAGCTTCCAGTCCCCTTGCAGCTGTAGCTCCTTCCCCACTGGGTTGTACTGCACGTACTGCAACATCTCGTGGCGGGTGGGTTTGTGCATCACCATCGTCAGCAGCGGGGTGCGCTCACCACTGGCACTGATGTGCTCGCTCACACGCCATGCATCCAGCACCAGCCCACGGTTCACCTCTGGCTGTGTCCCAGACATGGCGTACAGCATCTTCTTGTCACGCTGCTTCACCTGTCATGTGGTGGCAGTGGCAGCGATGGCACCTGGCCAAGGTTGCAGGGAATTGATTGCAGGGAAGTGTGGAGCATATGCGGTTGTCCACCACTTGACACTTGAGGCATGATCTTCCTGGCAGCAACCCGAATCGTTTGCCTGAAACCCTAGCTTGTTTGGCGCTTTTTCGACGTGCATAGCAAGTGTTGATCCATTGTGGCGCAGTCAATCCACTGCTGTGGTCATCAGGTGTTGAAAAACACCATTTGCGGGCTTACGCCATTAACACAGGAACAGAGGACGAAATCCCAGTCAGTCATGCCAGGCCTATGTTGGCCATGCAGAACGTACCTGAGTACGGATTAAGGTCTCATCCATCACACCATCCACCTGTGAGAGCAGGTAAGGGAGTGCACAAACTGCGAAACATGTGATACTCAACCATCCTCCTGTCACCAATAGGGTTTAGGGTTTCTAAGAACGGTTCCAAGCAAGGAATGCTGCTACTTGTGTGACACCAGGTGGCAGGCACTGACATGCTCCTCACCTTGCGCTGCAGCATCATTGACACTGAGTGGCCCTTTTTGTTAGGAAGGCCCATGTCCCGTGCCAGGCCCCTCTGCAGAACTGGTGCAGCGTAATTGAGGACGCGCAGGCCGGGCCATGCATACTCCTGCAGGCCCATTGTGTGGTGGGTGTGTATGAGGAGCCAGCTTGTGCAGGCTTCATAATCGTGTGATCCCACACCTGTGGCAGCTTGGGCGCTTCTTAGGCAGCACAGCACACATCAATGCTAGCAACCAGCAAGCAGTGCAGATGGGACATGCTGCAGGCCACCAACCTTCCCCACAGCACAGCCCTGGCTGCTGCTTCCCGCGAGCTCGACTTGTCTGTTGTCCTCACACCCCATGTCATCACCACTGCTGCCATCTTCACAGGAGCTGTCTGACCCCAGGCCCTCACTGCTGCTGCTGCTGCTGCTGCTGCCACTGCTACTTGACCTTGAGCGGTGCATGTGTGCAGCAGGTCGGTGTCGCGTGGCCGCATCACCACATGCAGCCCGCTGCACCTGCCCCTTGCGCAGTTTGTGATGGACAGCATCCTTGAAGACCTTGAACATCTCAGCCTCACCCCATCTTTCCCAGCCTGCTGGTAGTTGCAGTCTTCTGGCTGCCCGGGAGTATCGGGCATGCTGCAGCATCTCCTGCTTGCTGGGTGTGGCGCAGACTAGCGTGAGCAGCGGCAGCTGGTCACCAGATTTGAAGACGTATCGCCCCACACGCCATCCGCGGTGCACCAGGCCGCGCATCTCTACTGGCTGCGCATTTTTCACCACGATCTTTGACTTCTCATGCTGCTTGATCTGCAGGCCACCAAAGGTGGTTGTTGACTCGGTCGGTGTACAGAGAACCGAGTGGTACACTGTTATGGGGCTGGGCCATGCCTGATACACCCCTTGATGTGCCAGACATTATACAGCACCAACAATCTCTGAGCCTACGCACCTGGCTCCGTACCAATACTTCATCCAGCTTCCCATCGATCTGCAGAGCGGCACAATCGCAGCTGCAGCCATCTACAGCTGCAGCGGTGTGCCTGACAGTGGTAGCTTAACAAACAGGCACGGCTGCATCATGGTGGGTTTCCGCCAGGTATGTCTAGATGTATGCAGGCGCACCTCTTTCTTCAGCATGATTGGGATGGGCTGTTGACAGTTGACCAACCCCATATCATTGATCATTTCAGGCACCAGGTGCGGTTGCTTTGTGCCGTTGAGCACAAGAGGGCGAACAAATTCGTACTCCTACAAGCGCCAACAGAATGTGCAAGTCATTCACCTCCCAAGAAGAGCAACTACCTGTTCTCATGCACAACATGCACAAACTTCGACATGGGTTGCATGGACAGATGCTGACAGGCACCATGCAGGCGCAAAGGTAAAGACCTTTTCTTCGCCGGAAGAAGAAGGGCCGGAGCCAGCAACATTGCTCTGATCGCCCTGTGAACTGCCGACATTTTGCACTGCCGCTTGTTCAGGGCCAGACCCTGAACCGAGCCCGTGCTCAGAGCCTCCAACGTTGGTGGCCATAGATTTCTGCAGTTCGTGACAAGGAAGCCCTAATGTCTTCACGATCTTGAACGCACGACCAGGTTGATTATTGTTCAAACGTGCACGACGAAGGCAGAACACAAGGAGGTATGATCGCATTGGTTCATACAGCTGCATTGAATGCGTTTGCAGCAAGCTCCGATCGCCAGAACCCACCTGCAGGCACCACCTCCACCAAGGCCGAGAGGAGATGCTGAGTGTGGCGCAGAACTATGCTAAACCTGCATGGCACATCGCTGTCGACTCAGACAGTTTTCGTTGGATGGGCCTGCAGACTGTGAGGCCGATGCAGAACCTCTTTATACGGGCCATCAAGGCCACGGACCGCACGCGGCGTCGCCTCACTCTGCCCTGAAAGCTGCAGTCAGACAGCGCTGATCGTTGAGGGTTTAGGGTTTAGGGTTGGAGTGCGCAGCATATTTGCACCATAGGTAGCTGTCCAGCCCCTTCAAACAGAAGCACCAGGCTTGCTTGCACAAATCAACACTCAGCATCTGTGCCGTGGGCACAGTGTACTGCACAGGCTGTATGTGTACAATATTTGTGTCATACGGCCGCATGTTGGTGTTTAACTGCAGCGAGCCGATGTGCGTAACAGCAAGTCATCATCGCACCAGCAGCCTTTAGAGCCTGGTAGCGTGCTTTACATGCCAAATCATAATCTACATCACAGTACGGTAACTCTCACGGTAAAAATCATACACAGGCTGTGTGCCAACCCTGAGGAACTGGTCAGCCTGTAAGTGTGCCTCATCGGCTTGCGTCACCATAGCAACAGCAACTTGAGCAGCTCAGGATGCATCACATGCTGGCATTCACTTCCAATCAGCACCTCTCCACCACCCCCTGGTGGCCCAATCCGTTCAATAGCAGACAAATTTAAACAACAACTGCACCTGAAACCCCACGTCAACCACATGCAGTTCAACTACCACAACTTGCAACAGACTGCATATATGCAATGGCAACGCGGCATGCCTCCCATCTCATACCTACTGCAACCCAAGCTCTGCCCTGAAAGCATCCAGCAGCGCCATCACTGCTGCCTCATGGGGGCCAGACACGAATCCAGGTGCGCCCCACTCCCCCACCTCCTGCACCATCATCTCCAGGTTGCACGCCACCTCCTCCACCCTGTGTGGCAGCAGCGCATTGACTGCCAGCCGCACCTGGCCCCAAGTGGGCCGCGCAGCACAACCCTCAAACGCCTGCATCAGCGGCCTGAGCGCAGCCGTGATGCGCGTGCGCAGGCCTGGCATGGCACCTGCTGCTGCTGTTGCCGGCGCCGGCATGTAGTGTGCCAGTGATGGTGCCACGGCCACAGGCACTGGTGCAGGGTGTGGCACAAGGAGTGGGGGTGGAGCCAGGAGCTGCTGTGCAGGTACTGCAGCTGTGGATGGTGCTGGCTGAAATGAGGCAGGCTGCTGTGAAGCAGCAGCAGCAGCTGCAGGCCCGGGGATGGTACTTGGGGGCACCGACTGAGCGGCGTGTGCGGGCACTGGCGGAATGTTGCGGCATGCTGTTGCGGCACACAGCCCTGTGTCAACACAAGCAGCGGCTTGGCTGGACGTGCAGTCAGTTACGTGGCCAACGGCAGCAGCTGCAACTGCATTATGTTGTGGTGCTGTGCAACTGGGGGCAGAGGCGTGTGCCTGAGGTGCTGGTGCTGGTGCTGGTGCTGGTGCTGGTGCTGGTGCTGGTGCTGGTGCTGGTGCTGGCACATCCTCATCACTCTCATCACACAAATCAACCACCTCAACTGTGCGGCCAGCTGTGCCTTGCTGCCTGCTGCTGCGCCGCTGCTGTGGCTGCCGCTGCGGCGGCGGCTGGTCAGCTGGGCGTTCGGCTGGTGAGCCATTTGGCCCAGTAACTGCTGGTGCAGGTACACTGCCTGCAGGGCCCAACCCCATGCTCTGTGTGTGAGTACGCTTGGGCTGTGGCCCCAGATCCACAGCCGGTCCAGCGGCAGGCCTATGCGCGTCCATGCACAGCTTCCTCTTGCCTCCAGACTGCCCGGCACCTTGTGCAGGAGGACTGGACACGTGTGCGCGATGAGCTGCAGGTGGGCCCCGCTGCAGCTGCAACGGCCCTGCACCAAGCCGCCCGCCGGTTGGCCGCTGCTGGGAGGCTGCACCACCGCCGACAGCCGCCATATGTCCCTCGCACATGTTGTTAGCAGCTGATGGTGGCTGCAGCTTGCCGCACATGGCATCCACCCCTGTGACTTGCTTCTCCCCTGCGGCACCGCTGTGGCCTGCTTCCCCACTCTCTGCCCCCCGTGGCCGCTTCCTGTTGCCTGCAGCCTGTTGCGGTTTATAAGCGCCTTGGCTGCGAGGCTCCTCAGGCTGGTGTGCTGCATCACATGCAGCCCCACCTCGCAGTCTCTTTTGTGCACGACCCGAACCAGTGGTCGGGCTGCCTGCCTGATCTGCAGCCTCATCCAGAGCACATCCGCGACCACCATCTTTGCTGTGCACACCGCTGCCACTGGAGCTGCCACTGCTGAGGCTGTGCTCAAGCTCAGAGCTCCACAGCTGGTCCTCCTCAGAGCCAGATAACAGGCTCCAGCTCAGGGCTGCGTCACCTCCCAGCTGCCAGCTGCCGTCCTTCTCCACCTGACCTGGCTCCTGCTTGATGACTGCTGCTGGGGGAGAAGGCACACCAGCCACGGCCTGTGCACTGCTGCGGCGTGCAAGATCCCTGCCACGTTTGGTATTGCTTCTTCTGGCCCTACGTTCCTGCAGCCGCGGAGCGCACCTTGCCTGCCGAGCCGCTACAGCCTGTTTGGCTGCAGGGGCGGCATGTGCATTGCGCGGGTGGCGCAGCTGCCGCGGCCTGACCCCCACCGCCCCGCCCCGCAACAACCCCGCTACGCGTGTGCCTTTCTTAGACGGGGCAGCGACGTGGCGCGTTTTGATCGCAGCACGCAGCGCCTCAAACATCTGCGCCTCTGGCAGCTGCTCCCAGCCAAGTGGCAGCTTGAGCGGCTGCACCCTCCTTCCGGGTGCGTGGCCCTGTGTGAACGCCACGTACGTCCGCATCTCTGATCGACTGGGCCGGTGAGCCACCATCGTCAGCGTGGGAACCTGCCGGGCTGCCCCCTCAGCACGCGGGCGTGCAGCCAGCTGCGGAGACTCTCCTGCTGCCGCCTCCCCTGCTCCTGCCGCTGGCTGCGCCCGCCAGCCGTCCAAGATGAGCCCCAACTGGTCTACGGGTTTGGACCCATACACAACATAGTGCGGCGTGTGCTTCCCTGTGCCACTTCGACGCGCACGGCCCACCTGTGAGATGTGAGGTGTGAGGTGCGAGGTGTGAGGTATGAGTTGTGAGGCCCACCTGTGAGGTGTGAGGTGTGAGGTGGGTGCAGAGGTGTGTGGGAGGGTGGTTTCCGTGTCCGCTGCTGCCCTCCGAGACATGCCAACTGTCATGGCACAAACGATTGTGATGTCATTGCTCACATTGCTGCCTGCTCCAAGCCAGCACAGATGCACCTAATCTTCCAATACGTGTCACACACCTGAACCAGCAGTGGCGCGTCCTTCGTGCTCTCGCCATTGACCTCCCGCACCAGCCACACATGCGCACGGCCTCCCTCACTCCGGGCATCCGGCAGCCCCATAGGCCACAGCCCCTGCACGACCTCCTTGCGCACCGCTGGGCTGGCCTGGTTCATGAGGATGTAGCGGCTGGAGCTGGGGATGAACTGTGGGCCCAGGGCCGGAACCTGCGGTGGTAAGGATGCATGGAGCGCAACATCCATCAGGGCCAGGGGGCCCGGCAGCTGCAAAATGCATGGGGACATGCGTGCTAGCGAGCGGACTATGCAAGTACATATGCGGGTGCGACAAACCAGCAGGTGATGGACGGAGCAAACTTGAGAGAGCGACTGCATAAGGTCAGGCTTCTCGCGGACTGCACACATGGAACACCTGACAGGCACTGAAGCGGTGAGCAGCCCCCAGGCGCCCAGGCACCACGCACCGCGCCTGCATGCATCGTCCCGCCATCTGCAGCGTGCGCGTCCCGCCGGCGCGCATCTCCCAATGCGTCGTCATCACTCCCACCGGTGCTGCAGCCCTCCCACGATGCGCTATCATCATCGTCATCATCACCGTCGTCGCCATCGTCGTCATCACCGGACGACGAGCCGCTCTGCTCGTCTGCACCGCCCCGCTCCTGTCCATTCTGCATGTCTCGCAGCACACGACCCGTCCGCCGCCTAATGACCTCCCCTTTTTTGCTGCTTACCACACGTGCGTGGATAGCAGTGCATAGCGCCTGGAACATCTCCTCGTGGCCCAAATCTGCCCAGCCTGCAGGCAGAGGCAGCTGGATGCGCTTTGCCTCCAGCTTCCCCACCCAGTCCTTGATCTCATCAGGCGTGGCCCTGTGTAGCACCTGTGGGCGCATGGGGTGCGCAGTGCATGGCAAGTGGGTGCAAAGGGGCTTACAGGACTTCATGACTTCGAGGCCGGCCTGTCCATTTGGTGCGTGTTAGAGTTGTCTGCAAGGGGATAAGTTAGCCACTCCTGTGGTCATAACAATCCAAGCTGATAAGCCAGCCGCTGGGGGCTGACTGTAGCTGGAAGTACAGCAGTTCGACACAGTCATCTGCACCTGAGACAACAGGGACCGCTCACGCCTAGACAAGAAGAAGCCAGCAGACAGCAGGAAGCCCGTAGATGCATGGCCACATGGCTACGCAGGCGCATGAGGCATGCATGAGGCTCATGGGACACACGGCACACACCTGGATGAGCACAGGCCGAGGCCGCCCCTTGTGATGCGTCCAGCGGACCTGCCAGTGGTCCATGATGTAGCCGCGGTTGCGGACGGGCTGCGAATGCTTAACCTGTGCCTGCTTGCCGAAGGGCACGATCTGCGGGCGTGTTTGGAGCACAGATGTAGCGCATACCACCAGGGCATTTGCTGAGTACGAGTAGGTGGCAATTGGCTGCGACAACACAAGGCGCTCTGTGCATTCCAAGCTCATAATCACATCGCGCTAGTACCAAGTCGAATAGTGCCCCATCTGACTGTGAGACATGTAGGCAAGGCAACGTGTGGATGAGTGCACGTCTCCAAGCTGCACAGCCCACCTGCACCACAATTGGAGCTCGGTCCAACTCTCCATCCACCTGCAGATGACACAAGCAGCTGGCACAACCAACCCTGAGAGATGTGCACAGACTTTGTGCTTGTGCGTGTTGACACATGTGCACATTCCGAGGAGATGTGCCGGTGCAGAGGACCTGAGCCGCCCAAAAGCACGGACCATGTGCAGGCAGGTCCATGTGATCAGGCAAACCATGCAACAGGCGGTTTGGCACACCTTGCGAAGTAGCCATGCAGTGAGGGGGCCCTTGTGCTGCTGCAGGTTCAGGGCTGCTGCCATGGCTGGTGGCCCATACAGCGAAGCTTGACCCCACATGGTCTGGTGAGAAACAGCTGGGAACACCTGATGCAATATAGAGGTGAGGACAATGCACGGCAGTCAGTATGGGCCATCATGTTCATATGAAACATCCATGATATTGCTTCAGACCTGGATCCTAGCACCAGGTGATCCTGGTTTCTTCCAACCAAGCATGTGCGTGCTGGGGGGAGCAGAGGGGGGTCAAGGTCGGCAAAACGAGCCTCCCACAATCCCTGTCCAGCTGCCGGCCAGGTTGAACAGATCACAGTGCATACATAATGTACACATCATGGTGTATGAATTGTGACACCAGCCTCACACCACAGCAGCTATTTTGTTTCATGCAAACAGCAAAACCCACCTGGACGCTTGCGTCCAGTGGGAGGCCGCCCAGAACCACTGCTGCCTGCACCTCTTGCCCCTCCTGCCCCTGCTCCCCTAGTCCCTGCTCCTCCTCATGACCAGGCTCCGCAGCACCAGCATCTGCACCAGCATCATCCGTGCTGGGGCGCACACTGCCTGGCAGAGCGTCTGCTGCACTCACGGGCTTCCGGAGGGCAGGTCCCTTGCTGCTTGGGCGACCTTGAGCGTCCACTGTGCCTGGAGTCATTCG
The DNA here is from genome assembly GCA_004335575.1 of Haematococcus sp. NG2. NCBI lineage: Eukaryota > Viridiplantae > Chlorophyta > Chlorophyceae > Chlamydomonadales > Haematococcaceae > Haematococcus > Haematococcus sp. NG2. The sequence goes on along the minus strand of QAXD01000205.1, from coordinate 525,283 downwards.
GGACTTCACGGCCCGCCCACACAGCGCAGCTTGGAACATCGAAAACCGCTCATCGTATCTCAGTTGCCTCTGATGCCATGCCTCTGGCAGGCCACCAGCTTTCCTGTGTGCAGCCATCTGCTCATGGCTCGGCCGGCGCAGCACCAATGTCAGCAGCGGCTGCACCTGCCCACCAGCAGAAGTGCCACCCCCAGCTGAGCCGCTCCCTGGCGCAGTTTCAGCTGCTTTCTCGGCTGTAGTGCCTGCCGTGCCTGTGGCATCTGCTTGGCCTGCAGCACCTGTATTGCCATCAGCCCCTGTAGTGCCCGCAGCCCCTGTAGTGCCTGCAGCACCCGTATTGCCAACAGCACCTGTAGTGCCCGCACCCCCTGTAGTGCCTGTAGTGCCTGTGCCGTCAGGCGGCTGGAGGGATGAGACCCATTGCAGCCGCCATGAGTGCAACCACATGCCCCAGAAGCGGTGCAGCGCAGGTGCGCGCGCAGCAGCCGATGGCGTGCGCAGCCAAAACCGTTGATTGCCCCTCGCCTCCCGTGTGCTGATCACTGTTGCCTTGATGGGCCACTCCACGGCTGGCCAGGAGCATGCATCAGGCACCTCATACTTGCTCTGTGATGGCAAAGAAGAGGATGAGGAACCGCAGTGACTTGCCTGTTCTTGGCACAGGAAGCTGGTGGATGCCAGGTTACGTTTCTTGATGAGCCCCGTGCACATGCCAAGCAGACATGGATCGAAGAATGACAGCGGCATTGCTGCAAGCAATGTGACATGCAGCATGTGACATTGTTTGCGACACGCAGCATGCACTTAGCATAGAGCAGACATGCACGGCTTGGGCACCCAGCAGCATGACTGACCTCGACCCTGAGGAGGACAGGAAGATGGTCATCGCCTAAGTCCATGACACGACCAAGCTTGGTCTGACACAAGTCATGCGCAAGGGCAGTTGGGAGCCGAAGGGTGACGTCACACAGCATGAACCCTTTGCGGCCAGCAGCGTACACTGCCGCTGCACCGGCCCCCTGGCCCATAACCTCTTCCTCCTCTTCCTCCTCCTCCTCCTCCTTTTCCTCCGCTTCCTCCCCATCATCATCGTCTGCTGCTGCTGCGTTGTCAATGACAGAAGAGCTCCGGCCTGCGCTGCAATTTCCCCCCTCAGTCGCCTGCCTCGGTCCCTCATGCCGATGGCTGCGCTGGCGGGCGCCTGCAACCTGAGCCCTCTGCTGGTGGGACCCACCGTCTTGTGCCTCGTCATGCATTGGTTGCGCATGCGTTTGCTCGTGCCCGGCCCCCTTGCAACGCTCCTCAGCCACCCCAGGAATGTGCAACACTGGACCACTGCGCCGCTGCCTGTTCCTCAGGGCAGCCTTGCATGCGGCCAGCATGGCAGCGGCATCCAGCTGCTGCCAGCCCTCCGGCATGTGTTGCCGCAGCTTTGTGCCGGCCACATAGGCCTGCATCTCATGTTGTGTGGGTGTGCGCACCACCATGGTCACCAGGGGCACCTGGGCACCTGCTGCTCCTCTTAGTTGGGTTTGGCCGTCCTCGCCCCCATCACTGCTGCTGGGGCCATCGGCTGTGCGTGTCTGCGGTGCCGGCACGTAATGCAGCTTCCAGCCCACCAGGACCCTGCCAATATCCTGGGTGGGCTGCACACCGCTGAGCTTGCAGCGGTCAATCGCGCGCACCACATGGGCCCGTACAGGCGCTTGCAGCTTCCCATCACACTGCGTGCAGTGCGGGAGGGATGACGCAAGTCAGGGAGCGGCAGGCAGATGCGACCGTGTGGTAGGTTGCTGTGCAGTTTGACACGGCTCAAGCTCGGGTACGATCACCAGTTGATTCTACTGTCACAATAGCTGCTAGGCACCACCAGGCAGGGGACCACAGGCGCGAGGGCTAGCACCAAGGGCATGCAGACATGCAACACATGCTGTGACAAGTATGCCTTTGGTCCAACCGCATGCGGCACCTGAAGGTGCACCGGCACAGCGGACCCAAGGACCAGACTGCACATACTGCATGATGTGGGCATGCAGCAGCACACACCTCACGCTGCAGCAAGATGTGCACACACTGCTGGTTTGGCATGCCCAGGTCATCCGCCAGCTCCTTGGTTACTGTGATAGTGTTGCCCATCAGAATGAGGGGCCGGTTGCCAGTCAGGGGCCTGACTGAGTAGAGCCTCTCCTCCCTGATGTCCATGTTTGGCTCCTTTCTCCCCATGCCCTGCTCCTCTTCCCCTGCCACCTGCCCCTCTGTGTCACTAGAGAGCACATCTCCAGAGTCCTCCTCTTCACTGGAGATGTCATCACTGCCCTCCTCTTCGTCCCCCTCCCACCACGCCCCGCTGCGACCGCTCCCCCTATCGCTGCTGCCATCACTGCTGCTGCCATCATCGTCACTGCCGCTGCTGCCGCGAGTGTGCACCTGAGACCGCTTGCGACCCCTGCCGTTGTGTGCCCGCCTTGGGTGGCGGACGCGGGCGCTGGACTTGCATCTGCGCAAGGCCTCCATGAGGTGGCGATGCATCTGCTCCGTGCCCATCTGCTCCCAGTCATCAGGCAGGTCCAGCTTCTCCCCGCGCCGCCGATCCACGTACAACATCATCTCAGCTCTGCTGGGTGTGCGCAGCACCTGTGTCACCCTCGGCACTGCTCTCTCGCTGCCACCTGTGATGCGTGGAGGTGTGATGGTGTGAGGCCTACAGGTTGCGGTGATGTTTTGGAGCGCCATGCAGGGAGCCGTGTTATTATTATTACTGCCATTACGCCGTGTTGTTATTATTATTATTGTTATTGTTATTATTATTATTATTATTATTATTATTATTATTATTATTATTATTATTCATCTAGGTGTTTGGCTAATGACCGTCAGGCTCCGGTATGCAGAAACATTTGTGAAACGCCGTGATATTTTTATTATGCGTGGTTATTATTGTATCAACTTGCGCACGTCTGCACATCATTAAAATGGAGAGGATAATGTTATTGTGATCGTCTGTGAAGCGCCGTGTTGTTTTTGTTATTATCATTAATACTATTTTATTACCATATATTGTTACTGAAGCCAAGGGTTGATGGAACGCACATCATCACGTGGTGCGAAGACAGTGCCGGTGAAGGTTGGGTCGTACAGCTCAGCAACAGCCGGGTTGCGCCTGCCTGCCTGGATCATCTGCACAAATGCATATGATGACAACCGGCATGTGCGAGGCTGCGTAAGAAGTGCTTGTAGAGGGGGTGAGGCTGAGCAAACAGTTTTACGTTCTATGAGCATGAGGCGCAGATCTGTCCAACACTGTAACAGGCATGTGACAGGACAAAGAAAAGGTGGGCAGCCATCAACATGCGTCTTCAGGTCATGCAGATCATCAGCTTCCTGCCGCCCTCGTGTCCAGCTTACGGTGCAGAAGGTCTGCAGGTCACAGCATAAAGCACCAGGCAGTGCCTTGTCAGCATCCTGAGCTTACTCGCGCGAAGCTGTTGCGCCAGCTGCCATTTCCATGGAACAAGACAGCAGGACTTAATGCGCCATGGAGATGGCGCACTGTGTGCACCTGCTCAGCAGCAACGCATGTGTTGCGACAACCCCCTCCCACCCACACGCACGCAACATGACACATGAACAAACAGCTCACTGCGGACTCACCTTAAGGTTCTGGTTGGCGCATACAGCATCTGCCACGCTCTGCATGATGAAGGTGTTGGGGATAGTAGGTCGTCAACATGATCACGACAGGCCCAGGTCAGTGCTGGTCAGTGCTCAACTGTCAAGCGGGCAGTGGGGTGATGGGCAAAGCGACACATGCAAGGCACATCCATGTAGCCTCACCATACCTGGCCTGCACCAGCATAGGGGGGAGAAGGGGGTGGGGCGCCAAACAGCTGCGCGGATGCGCCTGCAGGGTGGGCATGGTTGTGCTCTGAGCTCACGCAGTCAACCACCCATCAATGTCAGGTCTACATGCCTTGGCAGCACCCGCGCAGTGGGCTGAAAGCTGCCTGTGAAGGGATGAGCAGGAAGGTTGATGATGTGCGTGCTCGGCATGCACACCTGTCAGCAGGAGCAGCGCTACGATAATGCACACACGTGCAAACATCCTTAGGCGTGGTGGGCTGGCACAATTACAAGGAGGCAGCAGGGCAGCAGCGCCAGCGCACATGACATACCAGCTTTCAAGCCCTACAAGGGTCTAGCCCGATGGATGTCGATGGTTATACAACAACTTCAAGTATTGCAAGCATGGCGCTCCAAGCATTCCAGAGGCAGAGCCGTCTACTTTTGCTACGATCGACCAGGTCGTCACTTAAAGCGCTTAAGTTCTCTAGTGCGACTGATAAAGAATCACAACCCTCATCGTCATCAGATGCAACTGCAGCGCCACCGCATTCAGGATCGGATGCGTCGACATCACGACCTTCGCAACAAGTGATCGACCAGATTAAATCGTTGCCGGGTTATTTAAAGGCAAGTTCTGTCCTGAACTCTAGCAGCTGCATCAGTGGGTCTGCATGCACATGATGTCGCACATGATTGCATGTACCTGCTGGTGTATGTTTCATGCACACCTGTGTACACCAGCGTACAACGACAGTGAGCTGAAGCAGGTGGCATGCATGCGCTGGGGCTGCAGCCCACACAGTGAACATGCCTGACATGCAGGGTCCTGTGGGTCGGCGCGTAGTGCGTGCGCTGGGTGAAGACGAGTGGAGGGCGGCAGTAGACCCAAAGACTGGGCAGCAGTGCTGGCAGAACATCAAAACGGGTCAGGCTTGGTGTTTGCTTTTTATTCACGAACACGAATCGGCACATATGAAAGCATGGCGACACACACAATCTGCTATGACAAGCAGTGTTATGCCTGTGCCTCTTGTGATATTTAGGTGGCTGCTTGGCTGCGCTGCAGGCGAGCTGACTGTGCCAGGGGTACTCAAGCCAGACACATGGGAGGAGGTCGTGGACAAGCAGACAGGTGCGGGGCTCATGTCACATTAGTCCAGCCGCTGCCAGGCCCCCTTCTTTGTGTTCTGTTCGCCTTGCAGCAGCCTGGAACATCATACGCATCAATGTTGTCTTATCGTGGCAGTGCTGTGCGCGCAAGGTTGACCGCCAAAGTGTCCCATTGCTTGATGTTTGTGCTGGTGCAACGTGCAGCAAGGTGCGATGTGCCATAATGTGCACTATGTGCCATGCTCCCAAGCCCCTTCACCTGACACCTCCCTGCTGCCTGCTGCTTGCACTCAGGCCTCTTTTACTACTGGTGCCGGCGCACTGGTGTGTGTATGCTTTGCATGTTGGGGAGTCAATTTGCTCTGCTGAATGTGAAAGTGTGCCGTGGTTATTGGAAACATACTTGGCACAAGTGCATCCCTCGCGGCAGCTGCTCAACCGCTCCACTGCCTGGCATGTGCAGGTGAAACAACTTCCATTGGGGAACCCAAACCAGGGCCATATGGCCGCCAGTCTCATGCACAGTCACAATCCACACAGCTTAAGGACAACCCAAAACAATTAGACACCACAGATGTATTCAGTATGGTGGGCGCCAAAGCAGGCAACAAGGATGAGGCACATGACACAAGCCTCATGGGCCTTATTAAGAGCCCCTTAGGCCTCATGTTTGCTGGACTCTGTGCCGTATCAGGAGTGAGCCTTGCCATGCGCAATCTGTTGTGATATGGTATTGTCCAGAGAATGCAGAGATAAAACGTACCAGGTGCACATGGGACAGCCTTTTTTTTTGTGATGGGTCAACCCCATCGCACGGAGGTGGGACAGGGGAAGGCGGGGCCACTCCCAACAGCCCAGCAGACAGGTACCACCGCCTTGGAACTGAGAATAATTGCGGAATGGCACTACCCACGCTAACAAACTCTTCATGGATCATAGGATGGAAACCCTTACAATACAATGATTAACAGCTTTGTAACCATGCTGTACATCCATGTGATGCATTGATCCTCGTCAGCAGCATCACCAAGCACCTTCAGCACTCAGCTGTTTGTCAGTTTGTGTTCAACACATGTAGCGCGCACCGGTTCGCGTCTTTCCATGGCTTTTCCTGCCATCAAGCCAATAACATGATCTATCCTTGCACAACAGGTACATTGGTATGCTGAAAATCACAGTGAAGCAGCCCAGCGCCAGCATCAGCACAACAATGCATTACAGTAGCCATGAAAGCCTTACATCAACCCTGACTCGAGCAGTGTTAACTGAATCAGCCTCTCCGCTGCCAAGCACAACGATCGTATCACACAGGCATGTATGAACAGCACACTAGCATTGGGCAGTGAGCGGTGCACGGTGCCGCAATGCACGTGCTGGCGCTCACCGCGAATGCCAGAACATTCCTGCAGCCACACATGCACCAACACATCCTTGACCGAGGCACTGCAAAACATAGTTGAACCTGGTTCATTAGGCCGCTGTTTCACACACAATAAGGATAGAAATGAGTAACAGGTTAATGCTGCCTGCCCGGCGTCCACCATCCTCACCCTTGATGCCTTCAGGGTCTGCCTCGCTCAAATCCCAGCTGTTTGCAGAAGTCCACCACCTTGGCATCCGCGAACAGTGTGATGTTTGAGATGTCACGCCGTAGCAGTGTGCGCACCTGAACGGTAATGCAGGGCAAGCAAGTGTGCGATGACATGTTCCAATGAAGGGATGCCGTGCCATGGGCTGCATTAAACCACACTGTACAGAATCTTCCCGGTTATCACACACCATCCAGCAGCAGCACCCACCACTTGCTCCACCAGCGCCTTGCCCAGGCCTTGGCCCTGCAGAGTGCGTAAGCCAGCGAATGCTCCACATGATAACCAACCAGTTAAGCATAAGATCAGCATCTCGTATCGCATTAAGCAGAACCCATCAGGAAACGTGCTGTTCTAAGCCAAAGTCAGAGGCAGTGTTAGAGGCCTGCACCTGGTAATCAGGGTCCACAAGCACGTCCCAGATTGTGGCGTTAAAAACGTGGTCACTCGTGGCACGTGCACGCCCAATCAGTGTCTTCGAGATCACATCACCGTCATGCACCACAATGTTGATGGTGCAACGATTAGCGTGTACATTCTCGCAATTGGCATATGCGATATGCCGGATGGCACACGGTGGTGGCGGCGGCGGCGGCAGCAAAGAACATAATTAAATAAACAGCAGCCTGCCCACAAAACCCTGGCCTGGCAGACAATAACCCTGGAGTAATGTCCTCAACCATACCCAGCACAATTGCTTGCCCAGCCGCACCATGACACTCCACACACCTGGTGTGTCATCTGGCCCTCCACGCCGCGCTGGCAGCACAAGTGATGCGACCAGGACCGAGTTGCGCAGTGCTGCCTCAACCTTGGCCAGGGGCCGTGCGGGCCACGCACCCAACCTGCAGCATGCAGTGGTTGTGTCTGCCAGTAAGGGGACCTCCTGAGTGAGTGATGATGAGGGAGAGCACATGCTAGGTGGAGAACAGTGAGTGCCGGCAACGTGACAGCTCTGCCAGGTTTTCATAAATAAAGCAGCGCTGCTCATGCATCATGCACAGCAACGGTGCAGCACCAGCCGTGGCCCGCCCCCTCGACACACAGCTTCTCAAGGCTATCTGCAGTGGCACCGCCTCCAAGCCGGAACAAGATTTGGGCACAACCCCCATCGTCACGCTGCGTCTCCACCAGCACCACTTTCTCCTGCGTCCAGAATCGCACAAACTGTTCATCTGCAAGTGTGGAATCAACAGCTGTGAAGTTGTTACAATGCAGTCTTGCGTTGGTTCAGCCCCGGCACATAAGCCTGTGGCAATCTGCAGCTGTGCCAGGAGCAGGTGCACATCAAGGGGAGGCAGCAGCTGAGCAGGCACACTATGCTCCCGTTGATGGTGCTCCATAGTCCATACAGTACATCCATACAGTACATGCTCCATACAGCACATCCATACATGCCGTGTGCCACACAGTCCCATCACTCACGGGCTGCTCGCCCAGGTTGTCTTCAAGGCTAGGCGCCGTCTTCTTAGCAACTTTGCTTTTCCTGCGAAGCCAGCGCTGGTGTAGAGCTTAAGTTGTGCTCAGCCAAACCCAGCTGATGCCATGAGGGCAGCATGCACCCCAAACATCGATGTTAGAAATCCGTTGCACGCCATGTTGCGACGATTGCGAATGCGTTGCTGGTTGTTGATGGGTAGGGATCGCCCATATGCACTGATGACGTGCGATGCAGCCCAACAGGTTGAGCTTTGAATGCGCTGCTTGGCCCCGGCCCGGCAGGAGCATCTGGACACAACACTCTAATAGAGCGAGTTCGCAATGCCATTATGCTGCACCCAACACCAGCTATGAATGCAGAGTCCTGTACCGCTGCGTCCACAAGAAGATTTACACCTCAAGTCTCACTTGGTCACATGGACAGCAAGCATGTGTGCAGCGCGGCATTTCCACCCCCCTCCAAAAGTGCACATGGGGGAGGCTGCCGTTCTAATATCATTTGTCCCACAGCTTGGTTTATCGCGTCTAATCTTTATGCACATGCACAGGCGAATCTGGATCCATTGCGCCTCTCCCAAGTCAAATGCAGATTGCGGCACCCAAACCACGCCACACATCTCCCAAAACAATGCCGTTGCCGCAACCGAGCAGCCCTGAACCACAAACAAGGACGCTTCACAGCGCACCCAGAGAAAAGACTGGACAACTACAGTACACATCGTCACAGCCTGTAACTGCTGCAAGCAGTGCCATCACCTGCCACTAACAGCCTCATGGTGCATGCACAGGAGTGTAGATGTACTGCAGCATGTGCGGCGACCGAAACAAGGCGAAAGGAGCACACAGGCCAGCTATCAGGTGTTTCCGATGGTGCGTGACCATGCATACTGACATGGTTTGAAGTTCCTTTAATAATCGCAGACTGAAATCTGGGTGTTGAAGGTGCGCCGCCCTGCCGGCTCAAAGTTGACCGTGTCAAGGTGTGACCGTCCACGCATGGGTGCAATTGTCGGCTCAAGCTTCACTGGGCATGAATCCACTGGCGCTCCCCCAGGCAGCAAATCCTGAAGCACCACGCCTGCTTTCGCAGAGAAGTACTCCCCTGCAACGAGGGCACAATGCGGGTAAGGTGTAAACCGGCATCAGCCATGTCGTGGCTGCAGCCCGGTGCGTGATATGATGGTTTAGTCATCCATGCCAGTCAACTGCGCTTGCGGTTCCTGCACTGTCAGGCATGCACCATGGTATGCAGTCTACGCACATGACAGCCCTAGACCCAGCTGTGAGAGCTGCGCTGCTAAAGCACGCGGGGCTTACACACAGCGCATGCACGCAGTGGCTAGCACGTTATAGAACAGTGCCACTGCTCCCCCAATGCTGCAATCTAATCCAGCAAGTACATGTACAAAACTCTGCCATCTCATGCATGGATGCGGCGTCAAGCACCATACCCATGTGGGCCCCACCTGAGTCAAAATATTTCCGAGCTGAGTGCAGCTTGGCGATTAGGATGTGCTTTGGCCGCATACCTTGCCCACTGCGTACACGATGAGGCAAGGCATATCGTGTGCTTGCCGCCGTAATCACCACACAGGCTGCCATGTGACCCTGTACAGCATACACGCAGACTATGCTCACAGTCTGAAGTAAAGGAGTCCACCCCATACACCCAAACGCACCCGTAGCGGCGCATTAGCTGGGCGCTCTGAGCCCTGATGCTGTCATCAGAGTCGTCTGAGTCGGAATGACTGCTCTGCAAAGGCATGACGCACACCCAGCGATGCGCGCTCAGTCTCAGAAGGCAGCCGACATTCAATTGACGCCGGTAGACATTCTAGTGACCCCATAGCACTCATGGTGTTCCCGTGTGGTTTGCTGTCATTCCTTTGCCTCCCTGTAAGATCGCCGTGAGGGAGACGACATTGAACCTAATAATTATAATCGGAGAAGGGGGCACCATTCTCCTAATCCATCTCACTAGCTACTGTCAACCCATGCACTGCGCACGGGGTATGACTTGGTTTGGAGAAATAGATGGTGTGTAGCATCATAGGGCTTGTCATTGGTATTGGAAGCATTACACTTGGCAAGCTGCACCCATGCCATGCACACAAACCGTCATGTAAGTGGTCTCAACAAGTTCTGTAAACACCACATTAGGTGTTTGCGCTCTTGCAACCTCCATGTCCTGTGGCCCAACCCCACATCCAGGCACAACCATAATATTCACACCATGCTCTTATTTCATTTCATTGCATTCTACATTCAAATCGCAGGCCCCCATATGCTGCCCAGCCTACAGCAACCAATGCAGGGATCCGACTAGACCAAAGGGCCTGAGGCCACAGCAGGCCGGACAGGCGGTCCTGACTGCTCAGAACACGATGGGCTTGAATGGCACAGCATGCAAGCATGGGATGCAAGCAGCCAGCATGGGCATACAGCAAACGAGGGGCATGGGAGGTCAGGAAAGAGAGCTGAAGGCGAGCAGGGCAAGAAACAAGCTGGAGCATATCACATGAACTGTACAGATTCTGCGACGCTTCTGTTGCGAATGCCACGGGTGCACTAGAATGCTGAAGTGCTTTGATTCCAATGCGGACCACCCAAGCCTGGCATGACTTGCCCCGTGCGAGCCCCACTAGAATGTCGGCCTGAAACGTGCAGTCACCTTCTAGAGCAAGCTGCTTGCAGAGCTTCTGCGAAGTTTTCACTACGCTCCGCATCCCCCCTTCACATGCGACGGAAGGCCGGCTGAACCCCCCCTGGTGGTGCACAGAACACTCACCTCGCCCTGGTAAGGAAGGCCGCCCATTCCATGCGTGTAAGCGTATCCGTTCATGCGAGTCCTTGGCTTCAGCAAGGGTAGCTGCTGTCCGGCTACACTGCCAGGGTTCAACTGTGAACAGCCAACACGATGGCTATGGCTCTTCGAAAAACAAGTATTGGCCCCGTGTACGGTGAAGGAGTCCCTCGTGTGCAAAGAAATATCAAGAGTGTGGGTTTCAGGCTGGAACCAGCGCAGAATGAGCTCGTGAATACCGCAAAAGCAGGTTCAACCATTGAGCGGGCGACCGGTGAACACGCGACGCGACGCTCGTACTGTCATTGGATCCCTCATTGGATCGGGATTCAGACCGTCGTGACCATTTTGCAATAGCACACAGTTCACCTGGATATGTGCATGGTTGTAGGAGGCGATTATCATCACGGGGTTTATTCCAATACTCAGTTTACAAGTGTGAGCAGGCAAACACGCGTTGGATGCGTTGCCGCGCCAGCTTTTACGCACAACCTCGTATGAACATTTTGACAGCGCCAGGCTGAACTGGGATGCACAACCTGATTCCCCGTAGCTCGGCATAAGCCAAAAGCCAGCCATTTCTACAGCTCATAGAGCACACGAACATTGCAAGCTCAGGCTTGCGTGAATGCGCAGCTGTCTCATACCGACAAGGGCACCAGTCCACATCGCACTTGCGCACATGATGTGGGACCATGATGAGGGCACAGACAAGACCTGTGGCAAACTTTAGAATGCATCTGTCCCTGCAACACGTAGTCCTATGATGATGGCTGTTCAGTTCCACCTCGTCCAGATCGTTAACCTGTGAACTGAGGAATTTCAAACCAGCTGCTTCAGATGACGGAAAACGCAAATTTGCAGGGCTCGACAGCACTTGCCGGCTCCAGAGAAGCAAGCTTGGCGATGCCCCCGCCCCCAGTGCCCAAACGATCAGTAGCAAATATAGATTCAATGCCACCGCCCCCTCCAAAACCAGTCGTGCAGAAAGGCACGTGCCAGGGATGCTTTGCATGCATACATGTGCCATGCCTGAACCTGGTCTGGTAAGCAGGGTGCGATTTGTGTGCCAGGTAAACTGCATGCATCTTTCATGCAGCAGCCATGCTGCTGGGTGTGCGAGATGCATCTGGCTGGCTGCTTTGTGCACGAACGTGCAGACAGTCGGGCTGCTGCCGCGGCCGCTGCAGCTGCAGCTGCTATAGCAGCTGCACAGCATGCGGCGCCTGCTCAAAAGGAGCGTGTTGTAGCACAAGCTGCTGCTGCGGTGAGCGATGTTGCAATCATGTGCTCATGTAATCACACTGCATGTGTGTGTGTATTTGTGCAATGTGACACCCCCATGATGAATGGTGACTGCACTGCCAATCTCTCATGGACTTGAAAGCCACATACAGTTACATGGGCAATTGCATGAAGGTGCTGGCGCAGCACCAGCAACAGCAGCAGGAGGTTGCGGCTGCTCGGCAAGCAGGCGCGGAGGGTGGAGGTGCACCAGCTTTGCATGTGGGTGGGGTGCCACCCCCACCAGCTACATACGAGCCGCCTGCATGGGGAGGTGTGCCAGAGGGGTGAGCATTTGACATGGTGTCAAGTGCCTGCAACTGTCTTAAAGCGGGGTGGTGTTACATTGCTGCCTTGGATGACAGGTGTGGGAGTGCGCCGCTGGTAGCAGCATAAATGTGTTTATTGCAGGCATCGCGTCTATACCCCTACAAGGACTTGTGCTGCCCATACCTGTCCCGCTGCGTATGATCCTGCTCCGTTGTCATACATGGTGCCTTGACTGGTCACACTTGGCAGCTTGCCCTATTCACTGGACGTGCTCAAGGGCGGCGCGATCCTTGAGTCCCGGCCTGTGGCGGACAAGGACCACTTCACCTTTGGGCGAACGCCGCAGTGTGATATCACATTGGAACACCCCAGCGCCTCACGCCTGCATGCGGTGAGGGAGGGTGCATTTGTGTGGGTATGTGCATGCGTTTGTGCACAGGCTGCATGGGGTTCCTGGAAGGTGCTTCAGGTACTGGGCTGTGGTTGTTGACCTGTGGACTCGCTGGTCCATGTTGGGCTTCCAGCATGTTTATGCTTGCAGGAAGTGTACTGCAACAGCTGAGCCTCTCCCGTGGCACTGTGCACCTGCTCATACTGCTTGCAGGTGTTACAATACAACGGCTCCAGCCGGGAGGCATTTATCTATGATAATGCATCCACTCACGGCACCTTCCTCAACAAGCATCGCATCAAGCCGCGCGTGCATGTGCCATTGCGGTGCGTTGACAGGCGTGCTGCTTGGCATCACTGCGCTTGCACATGCTGAGTCCTTGGCTCCCAGCATGAATCTTGAGCTTGGGCACGCATCATAACGTGCTCTTGCGTTCCCTTGGTGCGTGCACAGCGTGGGTGACACGCTGCGCTTTGGCTCCTCCTCACGTCTCTACGTGTTTTGTGGCCCCGAGGACCTCATGCCAGCCGAGGGCCTGACCGCACACGCCAAGGCACAGATGCGGGCACTGGAACACGCAGAGCGCATGAAGGAGGTGGATAAGCAGGTGCGATGAGACTACGACGTTGGGTTGTAACGATGTTGAATGGTGAAGCCTCCAAGCTACTACGACATCATCACAGCACATGATAACCCATATGCAACTGCTGTATGTGCGTGGTGCGTGTATGCGACCTGCAGCGCGCAGCAGCTGCCATGGAGGCTGCATTACGGGGGGACGGCGCATCATGGGGCATGAAGGAGGATGCTGTGGACTATGACGAGCTGGCCGCAGGTGGGTGTGCTGCAGGATTTCAAAAACCTGGTCAAGATTACCAACACGTTGGGTATCACCTGTCTGTGGTATTGGCACCGAGGTGTGTCTGATGACTGGTCATGCTGCCTGGTCCTGGCAACTCAGTTGGTCATGGTGCTCAAACACACTGTGGCTGGGTGCTGTGGCGTGCGCACATATGCACAGGCGTGGTCCAAGTGGACTGGCGTGCACTGCAGGCAGCCGGCAAGTTGACGGAGAAACAGCAAAAGTTGGCGGAGAAAGTCAGGTCAGGGGCCCCACCGGAAGGGGTTGGGGTATACAGTTTAGAGCTGAGTTGTATATAGGCTTGAGGCTTGGCGATTCTGGAACAGGGTGCTGCTGCCACACCCAGTACTGTGGGGCTGGAATGCCATTAGCATGTCACAACCCTAGCGACCCACTTGCACATTGTGCTATGCTTTCGCAGGCTTGTGCCGCTATCTTAAGCATGTCATGGATGCATGCTGATGCCTCAGTTGCATGTTTTGCTGCCGCTGCCAGATCGAAGGAGTATAAGATCAAGAACCTGCAGACTGAGATTGACCGTATCCTGGCCAAGGAGCGGCAAGAGGGTGGACTGACACCAGGGCAGGCCGCCACACTGGCCCGCAACGAGCAGGTGAGGTGGGCCTGGCATGGCTGCTGTGTTTACCACATTGTTGGGCTGTGTGCCGCGTGATCCTCACCTGGTCATCGCCCATCACGGGAGCCCTTTGGCGCAGCAGTGTTGCGCGCACACCCAGCTGGTACTAGTGTGGCACTGGAGTTCCGATCACGTGCATACCCACTCCTACAATGCCCAGTCTCCCAGCTGCCTATCACTTGTTAGCCCATCTGGCTGATCAGATCTGTGGATCATACTTGGCTAGCTCCGTGAGTGAGTACATGATTGGGTGCGGTGCCACACAGGCCAAGGAGAAGCTGCAAGCTGAGATTGAGGACGCAGAGGAATTGCTTCAGGACAGCTGCCGCGATGCGTTGATTGACCGCCAAAAGGTGCGGTCGTGTGTGTCTGTGAGTGCAGCACCGGTGCAGGGCTGCACGTCGCTATGCAACGCTATGATGTTTGCTGTGTACAGATGGCAGAGCGCTTGTAGCATTCAGCCCGTTCAGCTAGAGACGTGCCATTTGTAGGCTTGTTTGGTTCGAATTTCGTGCTCTTGCTTATGTGCGCCTTGCTGACCAGGAGAAGGAGAAGCAACAGGATGCTGCAGGCAAGCGTAAGAAGCACGGCACAACAGAGAGTGATGAGGAGTATCTGGATGGCTCAGACTCGGAGGATGAGTTCTATGATCGCACTGCTAGTGAGTGGTCAGGGCGTGACCGGATGGTCAGGCTCATGGGTACTTCTCTGCGTGTCTGGGTCCTGGTTTGGTTGACTGCGATGCTGCTTTGGGCCTGGGCCTGGTGTGCTGCATGCCTGCGCTGCGTCTGTCAGTGTGCTGGTGGGATGGAGCATGCATAGTAAGGGTGACCTATGCTAGCTGCATATGCCAGCGCTCACATGCCGTGCTTAGATGGGCATTGTGTGGTGAGGTGCATAGCAGGTGGTGGCGGTGCACGTAAGAAGGCACGGGCTGGTGCATCAGGTGGCGCAGGCGGGCCAGGGGCACCACAGCAGGTGGAGTCGGCTGAGTCGCTGTATGGGAAGCGGTGAGCACTGCAGTGAACGCTAAGGGCATTCCGTTTCTGGCAGTGTACATGGTGTGCATGCAGGTCTTCATGCCTGTCCGTTTGGTGACATGATATTGCTATTTAGTGGAAGCCAGTGGCATGGTTACGCCTGTCGGTTGCCGCGAGCATCATGTGGTGGATGCCAGTCTTTTGCATGTCATATCATTGCACATCACAGGCCTCACATGTGAGTATGAATGTATTATAAACTCATACCTGCAGGGAGGTGCTGACTGAGGAGCGTGCAAGGCTGCTGGCTGCCATCATGGAGCAGGAAAAGGCAGACGCAGCAATGCAGGGCAGTAGCACAGGCGCAGATGCTGATGCAGGCGGTACGGGCATCAGGAGTGCACAAGAGGGTGAGGCAGCGGGGAGCGGGCAGCGTATTGCACGGGAACAGGCAGGGTCGGGTGAGGGTGAGGGTCCGGACAGCCTGGACGCCTTCATGAGCACCATGGAAGTGCAGCTGGAAGGGGACAAGGTGAGGGGTGGGAGGCATTGCTCGCTTGCTTTGTATGGCTCGTGCAGGCTTGGCCCTGTGCTTGGCCCCATCACAAGTTGTTGTGCCTGCTCGTGGCAACACATTCAAGACATCCTCTCACTTGTGCGCTCACTGATCCAAGCATACGTTCCCACTGCCATCCACCTGCAGGTCAAGGCGCTTAAAAGGGAGCTGGGTGAGGTGGAGGCGCAGCTGGCGCGCACTGAGAAGCTGCTGCGCATCGCGGACCCTGATGGATGGCTGAAGCCGGGCACCAAGGCGGCAGCCGTGAGTGCCATGTGTTGTGATTCAATGATCTGAAGGCTGGTTGCGAAGAAGGCTGGTTGCAATTGCAGCACAAACCCCCCGCCCCTTGCTCCTTGGAACATTGATGTGAAGGCCCCAGCGCAACCCACTGCCTTGTGCGTAGTACTTTCAGCGCTTGCACCATGATCAAGCCCAAACTACACCTTATCGCTACCCTCCCGCCAGTGCTGAGTCATGTGGCATCTTTGACAGGCCTCCCTTGTTCTATCCCTGGCGCACCCCTCAGGCTGCCAAGGCCGCAGCCCAGCGCACACTGGAGGCGGAGCGCAAGCGGCGTGAGGCGGCTGCCGCTGCTGCCAAGAAGCGTGCGCAGGCAGCATCCGCAAGCGCAGCAGGGTTTGTGGAGGAAATGGAGGAGGATGAGGAGGCAGGGACGAACACGGGTGCAATGCTGGCGCAGACAGGGGGCCAGCAGGGGCTTGGCAGCAGTGGGGCCAAAGGCAGTGGGGTGGTGCTTAAGGCCAACCCACGGGCTGTAGCCCACAGCCAACTGCTACCAGAAACCGGCTTCGGGGGCCTTCAGATCCGCAAGCCAGGGGCAGCGCCTGCGCCGTCACAGCAGCAGCCGGCGCCAGCACCCAAGCCCGCAAATGCAGAGGCGGCGGCAGCGGCAGCAGCGCTGATGGCCGAGTTTGGGGCCAAGCAAGGTGGCTCGGACAGGGAGCGGCAGGTGGAGCGGCGCACGCTGCCGTCAGTGGCACCAGCGCACGGTGCGCCGCATTGTGATGGGCACAAGCACGCATGGAGCATGGTGTTGGGGAGCTGGTCACCCATCGCTTCAGTGGTTCTGCCATGCGCTTTGGTGTCTGCTTAGTGCCATCTCAGGCTGCCTGTCAGACCGCATGTGTTTCATGCGTGAGCACTGAGCAGTGTGTTCTGTTCCCCGTATGCTGGTTTACCATCACAGCCACCATGTTCTGTGTCTGTCCATGCAGCTGGCCCAAGTGAGAAGGCATTGGCGGCGGCGGAGGCACGGGTCGCGGCTGATTTGGGTGCGCTGAGTGCAGCTGAGCGGCGTGTACGGGAACTGCGGGAGCTGGAGGAACAGGTGGGCTGGTGGTATGTGAGGATGCTCAAGAGCTTGCTTGGGCGTTGCTTGGTGGTATCTTCTGCAGTAATAACTCTGTGGGGGCTACGTTGCTTTCCTCGGCTCTGGATTTGTATGTTTGTGGACTCGGTGCTGTCATCTGTTCTGCAAGGCACCCGATGCTCTCCTTTGCTGTGCTTTCGGCAGGAGCGCGCTGAGGCGGAAGCATTTGCTAAGATGCAGGCAATAAAGGCGACAAAGCAGAGCTCCAGCCTGCAGGAGAAATTAGGCTACTGAGCCGTGTTCATATCAGTTTGAGACTCCAACTGAGTGGTTAGTGCCAGATGTGAGTTGTAGGTTGTCCCAAACAGCCAATGACTATGTGCTCAGGCTGGTTGAATGTGCAGCCGTTGTAGCAGCAGTCAATCCCGCAACCCACACTGACGTTTTGGGGTGGGCTTTGGTGGCCAGCAGGACCATGTGTGGGAGTTGTTCATTTACACATGTCTTTCACGGCAAGGGCTCAATCATGACATGATGAGATGTGTGCGACAGGGCAACTGGTTGCAGGTACAGGTGCATGAGTCGCGTATGCGTTGACTTGTACGTATGCGTTGACTCTGAGGGGCTGTTGGCAGCACGGCCTGTAACCCATAACCTGATCTAAGCAGTCTTGCCAGATGTGTTCTAGACCCCTGAACGCTTGGTCAAGCACACCTTGACTTCACATTTCAACCGGTGAACCAAACTGTATATAATTAAATCTTGTTTGATGTTCAGCTTCGGCACATCTGGCATTCCCTCCAGGGGTTTGTACATGGCAACAGCCACATCATCATCATTGTGGCTTGAACTCCTCCACCACAAACTCCAGCTCTAGCCCCTGCACATGCAGCAGCAAGAGTGCCACCAATTCGTCATATGTGGTTGTGCTCCTCTCCCCCAGAACCCCTTGTGCTGTGGCACAAACCAACACCCTTACCTAATTCTGTGTATATCCCGTTCATGCAGCTGCACTGGCCCTGCCAGTGCTGTAGACTGTGTGCGCTCATGCTGCGCCATGCTTGTGCACCGCAGTGTGCGCACCTGTGCATACACGCGCTGCAGCAGGTCGATGTTGGGGAAGGTGCCTGGCAAGCGCTCGGCTTCAGCGACATCATCACGGTCGTACATACAGAGAGCGGTGATGGCGCTCTTGCGGGTCAACCGTGCCCTGCGGCATGCAGCATGCACAGCCCATGAGCATGCATCGCGGTCTTGGGATTGGTCAGCACAATTTGGCAACTGCATAAAACCATTATGGGCCTTGATGGTGCAGCTGTGCACATGTGCCCTTGCATGGGTCCCCACGGCCTCACATGTACTGATCGTCTTTGTAGATGTCATAAAAGATGGCTAACGATGCCATGCGCATTTCCTCGCATGCTTTGTCCACGACGGTGTACCCAAGCTTGGGGATGTGGATCCGCGAGACAGTGAGCGGTAATGGTGGCATATCCTTGTAGTCATAGTATTCTTTCTTCTCTGCTTTACATCTTAAACGCGAGCAGCGCGATGGGCGTACTGCCGTTGCGGCGCAGGTCCGGCCAGATGAAGAAGCCAGTAGCTGTTGTGACCCCAGCATCCCTTTGCATAATCAAGTAGAAGCAAAAGGAAGAATCCAGGATCGAAGACCTCACTCACCCCGTCGTTTATGTAGGTGTTCGCGTAGGGACGAGCTTTCATTATTTTCTGTGAATCTTGCAGCTATAACTCTCACCAAAACTGCTTCACGTGCGTTCACATATCAGAACCTCAAGTTCATCGTCAAACATCATGAGGGTGGATCCAGTACTGTGAGAACTGGCAACCATAATCTAGCCGGTTCACGTCGATCTGCGAATGTTGCTCCCAATTCATGTGGTGCCTTCCTTTTTCGTGGGAGCCCCATCCAGCCGTGATCAGCTGGCCAGGTGAAGCCTGGCGCTGCCGAAAAATTCTGTGGTTGGAGCTAGGGTTGTTCAGGGTTTTCCTACTGACATGCATGTAGGGTGACGCTCACCATGGCTGAGACCTGCTGCCGAGGCAGGAAGGGCAGCCCTCGATACAAGCAGCAAGTTGAATACTACCAGGTGTGTTAAGCAAGCTGATTGAGGTTCTCACATCGTCACGGCTTGCATCCCTGTTCTGACGCCCTGCTTGTGCTTGGTAAGCCCAGCAGCACGCAACATTGCCACTTCCCAGGGTCACCCATACTTTGAACGGTGTGTTGTCCATTACCACAGTGGAAGCTACAAAAGAAGTATGAGAAGACATTTGGGTACAAGGTGACGTGCAGCACACACGAACTGCACTGTACATTCTTCATGCATCATCTGCATCAAGAAGTTGATATGCAGGGTGCCACAATGCCATATTCACATATTGCTCAGCTCCTCAAGTATCTTCTACAAACAGCATGGTCTGGGCATTCGCCAACGCAGGTCTGGGCATTCGCCAACGACTGCTTTGCAGTGTACATCCGTTTCTGGCAGACAATGTACATACTGCGCTGCCTGAGCATGTTGTCCACTTACAACTGAGGATTAGGAGCAGCTGCAGCTCATTAATGCCACTGCAGGGACTCACGCAGTGCAAGCAGAACCCCACCAGTTTTTCCTGAAAGCGAATCAGTGCCTAAATTCTGCTTTCTGTTGGGCAGACCTGCTGCACATATGAGCTGACAGCAGTAGCATTAGATGTGCTGGGTGATAGCCTGGCACACTGGAAGCTTTGCCTGGATGTTTGGCATGCTGGACTGCAGCACACCTTGTGAGCTTGCAATGTATCATCTCTGAAAACGTGTGCATTAGAGCAGTGACTGTGGCATGCAAGTACTTGTTTCATTACTGCTGAAGATTGGCCACAGCAGCGTGTTTTAGCATTAGCTGTGTTGGCAGCTGCGAGTGATGCTCTTTCATATGCTGTTCGCCTGGCTGCTGTTTCTCTGTCTCCTTACCCAGAGGACGATGAGCAACAGGTACGATCATTGGTGCAAGTGCCAGGGTTCAGAGGAAAGACGCTGCATTGATTCTCGCGTGTAATGCACTTGCATCAGTTTGCTGGATAACGTAAGTTTTTCAAGTCTGAATTGGGTTTGTGCAAGTTTGTGTTGTCGTTGTTGTTACACCGTAAGCCAGTCAAGGGCTCATAGGCGGCATGTCACTTCCAGTTCCCACATCATATCCTCGATGTTTCATTTCAGGAGCACAGGCCTCCTGCATGGAGTGCATCTATCACCCTCTTCCATCCCCCGGTAGCTGTTACCCATGGTGCAAGTTTGTGTACCGCCACAGAAATGCAGTGCTGCAAGGGCCAGCCGCAGGTTGTCACACGTGGTGGTGGCTAGTGGTGCTGTCTTGCACCACTCGTGCATGTCGTCGTGTGGACCTGAACGGTTCAAGTGGAAAGGATGACCCATGCTACTTTTGATCAGTTTCACCTCTCCAGGGATTAAGCTGCCGGTGGTGGCCAGGCTTGATGCTGGACGCTGAGCTAACGTGCGTGCGTACCTGATCGCAACCTTGTTGTGAGCCCTAGGCGCATCATCTGTTCATCAGGCTTCTGTGCACTGTGTTTTAAAAATGAGCGGCCTGCGCTGATTGCAGCCTTGAGAATGGACATCCGGCATTTGGGAATAGCAAACACGTGAACATGCGTCTTTCTCTTCATTTGTTTTTACAGGGCCTAGAACGATTCCAAGATGTTGTCTCGGCTTGTGACCCTGGGCTACCGGGCCCTGGCCTCCAGCGGCGCTGTTCAGATGCTGCCAGCGGTCCTGCAGACTGAGAACGCAGCAGCTACCTGTTCATCACAGAGTCTTCGTGCCCTGGCAAGGTCATTTGCCACCAACAGCCACGACATCTTCAATGTGCACAAGGATACCTCCGAGAACAACGCGAACACTACCTTTGAATGGACGCCGGTGCGCTGATGTATCCACTTCATTGTCGCTTGTGCCATGCAAGGGCGCATGGTCTCGATGGCAGGGAATCGAATTCGCATGCGGGATCAGGTGGGGGCATGGCGATTTCATCAGCCAATTAGGCCATGCGTGCGGGATTAAAAAGCATATGACGACGTGGGGCATGCTTGCAGGCCAACCTGAAGCGTGCTCAGGAGATCATTGACCGGTACCCTGTCAACTACAAGCAGTCTGCAGTCATCCCCATCCTGGACCTGGCGCAGCAGCAGAACAATGGTTGGCTGAGCCTGGCTGCACTCAACAGTGTGGCAAAGCTGCTGGAGATGCCTGAGATTCGTGTGTATGAGGTCGCCACTTTCTACACCATGTTCAACCGTTCTAAGATTGGCAAGTACCACGTCATGATCTGCGGGACAACACCATGCAGGTGCGCAGGCTACACAGCATGGTTGCGCACGCAGAGCCTAACGTGGCTTGCTGCAGCACGATTTGAAGGGTGAAGGTGTGGCCAGCCACATTGATGCACGTGCTGCCGCCAACAACACTCTCCATCCGCGTCGCGTAGGCAGGTTTCGACAATGCAGTAATGCATGCTTATTCAAACCACATGTATATGACCTGATCACAGGCTCCAAGGCGCGCTCAAGATTCAGGAGACCCTGGAGAAGCACCTGGGCATCCACATAGGCGAGACCACTGCGGTGCGTGCATGGGGAAGCAGCGCAAAGCCAGGCCAGGAACATGGCTGCAGCTGCAGTATTGAGTGGCAGACGTGTTGGCACCGACAGCATGAAGCGTAGGGCATGCGCTTGAGCCCGGCCTTCACATTGAATTAGCTTGGGATTTGCAGCAGTGGTACAGTGTGGTGGTGCATGCGCGATGCCTGCAAGGTCTTTTACATGTTGAGCTGCTCACACAGTATTGGATTCCTGCGTGTGCATAACAGGATGGCATGTTCACGCTGGGGGAGATGGAGTGCATGGGCGCGTGCGTCAACGCACCCATGGTTGCGGTTGCTGACTACACTGGCGGTGTTGAGAACTTCAGCTACAACTACTATGAGGTGTGTTGAGCGGAGAGCTGCTCAGCCACATGCCTGCCGGGTGTCAGCACGCACGCAAAACAAACCAGCCACAGGGGTGGTTGGCTGTGTAGCCAACAGGCGCAGCATTAACTTGGCTCCACCACACTTTTCATGTGCCATGCCTCTTTTTGGTGCAAGCCTTAGCCAATTGACTCAATTGGCTGCAGGACCTGACACCTGCTGACACCATCTCGATCATTGAGGCGCTGAAGAAGGGGCAGAAGCCCAAGGTCGGCTCCCAACACCGCAGTAAGGCTGAGCCTGCAGGTGCAGTGGATGGCGATAAGTGGATCCCTGCGGCCGGCACCAGCACGCTCACGGGGACACCGCGTGGCCCCTACGCGCCAAACCTGGACAAGCCAAAAGCCTAAACAAGCTGTCTTGTAGCTAGTGGCCGAGGCTCTGCGCAGGCACCTGCATCACCAGCATTGGCACAGTGCAATGGCCAGGCTCTGCACGTGCATTGACAGCGAGGGAACAGCAGGGTGCGGCGAGTGGGGCTCAGCTGTACTTATCGGCTGGCTATGCCGCAACAGTGATTGTACAGCACAGAGTGATGTTCTGTACACTGTCCAGAAGCAGGGGTTGATCGTGGCGTCTTCCCTATGGGCTTGTTTTATGTCTGGTCTGTGGCTCAGGT
Source organism: Haematococcus sp. NG2 (assembly GCA_004335575.1). Classification (NCBI taxonomy): domain Eukaryota; kingdom Viridiplantae; phylum Chlorophyta; class Chlorophyceae; order Chlamydomonadales; family Haematococcaceae; genus Haematococcus; species Haematococcus sp. NG2. The sequence goes on along the minus strand of QAXD01000205.1, from coordinate 502,521 downwards.
TAGGTAGGTGGGATAGTATGATGCTTGCTGCTCAGCAGTAGCCGTGGCTTGCATGTTGAGGATCATGGATGATTTGGTTCGGGTACGCCCAAGGCCGCAAGCGGTAACATTCCCAAAGCATAGCACTGCTTGGGCACGTTCCTGTAATATGCAAGTTTTGGTTCCTAGGCTCAGTTGCGCGCAGGTTGGAGCGGTGGTGAAACACAGCTGACATTGCACCCAGCAGGCGCCACGTCACCACTGAGTTGGACTTGAGATGTACTTCTGCTGACGCTATGATCAATGCTTCACCGCATCGAAGTGTACAGCGTTGCAGTGTGTGCTTTCACCATTTGGTGCGGCATCGTCAATAGGTTTCGAGTGCAAGTCCAGGATGTGACACGATGCTGATAGCCCAAACGCTGCGGCTCTCGGGCCCTTTCTCAGCTCGACGAGCCGCAGTGACGATCCAGTCGTTTAAGGGCTTCGTGACCAAAGGCCGATCCTCTGATGATGAGCAAGACAATGCACAGACAACGCAGACATCATGGACTATTATCCAGACGCGCAAGGGGTACCAAAAGACATTCACGATTCATGGTGCGCGTTTGCTTTTGTGCCCCTTTTGAGAAAGATTTTTGCGTTGTTTGTTGACCAGCTCCCCGCCTGCGTCGGCTTGATGCGGGGGTGCAGGGTCAGCTGAGAAAGGCTGGACGCTGTCAAAGCGCGTGGTACCAGAGGAGGTAGCCCAAAAGGGCAACGAAGCAAATGAAACACTCAGGGAAAGCATCAGCAGGTGGGGATCAGTTTGGAGATGGAACATGCACACCATGCTGTGTGTATCATGGCAGGCACATGCCAAGGGACAATCAGTGGCAAGCAGTTGCATAATGCTTCAGCGTGCGGCATAGTGTTGCAGCTCAGCAGGGACGTGCCATGGAAGCCCTTGGCACGCTTGCACGCCATCCCGCCTGCACTTTGTGGCGTCGTGCACGTTGCTAACTTGTGCGCAGGCGAATCAAGGCCTTCTTCAAGTCCACCTTTCTGCCAGTGGGATATCCAGCTAGCTGTGGCCATGGCTACTTGGGGTATGTGGGCTGGCAGTTCATCACAAACCTGGCAGTGACCACTAATCAAGGTGTGCACCAGCTTCGTGCGTTCTAGAGACGGATTGGTTACATGGGAATGCCAAGATGCAATGTGTCCTGTTGGTCAACTGCCCAGCTTTACCGCATGCCTCGCTGGGGATTGAGGTGAGGGCACAACCTGTGTTTTCAGCTGACTGGACCTTGGTTGCACACGGCAGTGCTGGCAAGCACGTTCATGCTGTACGCGGTGGGCCTGGGGGAGGGAGCCATCCCCACAGCTGGAGCACTGAACTGGTGAGGGGTTGCATTCATGGAGTACGTCAGGCATACAGCTGAGCAACATGACACATGACATGGGCTGATGGTCTCAGCAGGTCCAGGTAGGGGGGTGACACAGACTAGTGGGTGGACGCAGTTTGCCATGTGTTCGTGAGCTCATGCCGTCATGATCAACAAGCTCATAATAACAATAATAATAACACGGCGTTTCACAGATGTTTCTGCATGCAACAAGCTCATGTCGTGGAAGAATGTACTGAGCGTTCCGCATGCCATGCATGACAGGGTGCTGAAGGACGGGCTGGGCCAAATGGGTGCGTGTGACTGGTACTGGACCATGCGCTGGGGCTTTATGACCTGGGATCCCCATGCCTGCCGTACTTTTTAAATGTACATTGCACCTGTGATGCTGCTGAATTTGTCCTGATGGATGGCACGCACTGACATGTCAGCTATTGCGTTTGTGTGCCGTTCAGGAACGCTCATCTTTGGCAAAACCATCGCACACTCGTTTGATGTGCACTCCAAGACATGGTCCGTGTGTGTGTGTGTGTGTGTCTCAGCACTGGTTGGTGCTTCTGTGTTGTTCAACAGATACCCGGGGAGTTGAGACTCAGCTGCAGCACGCAGCCAATAGAGACGCGGAACAGTGCATGTTGGCAATGGTGCTCACTTTTTCCCATCGTCAAGCTTAGGTCCACGCGCGGTGCTGGCTGCCTTGCAAGATGCTGACAGTCGAATGTGCTGGCCTGCAGCTGGTGCACACCTTAATGGACATCGATGCCACACACCTCTTCATGCAAATCATATGGCCACAGGTATTTCCTGAGCATGGTGAAGCTCAAGGTGTCTACTGGCCTGGAGATCGCGACCATCCTGCTGCCACAGCACTTTCTGATTATGGGCACACTTGCTAACAGCATTAAGGTGGGTATGTGCATGCTCCGAACGCTGCTTACGCCGAGTTGCTACCAACTGAGGTGTTGTGTTTCCTTCTCTCGCTGCGCATGGTGACTTCTCCGGTGGCAGGTAGATACCTGTGCATTCTGCATGCACATGCACTGAGCATATGAGTTACAGGTTTAACAATCGCGCAATCTATACACGCTGCTTGCGTGGCTCGCTCACCCAGGGCCTTGCATGGATGGCCAATGGGTCCACGCGCTCCGTGTTCAACTTGTCGTTTGCACGTGACAACAACCTGGCTGACCTCACTGCCAAGTGGGTGCTTGCTGCTTGTATTGCCATGATGTGTTTGGAACTGGTGGACAATCTGGACATGATACAGTGGCGGAGCTTGGGGACATCAGTCTTGCTTGACCCGTTTAAAGTTGTCTGGCTGCATGAGGGGGATGTAGTTGTTTAATGCCTGCAGGAGTTCAGTTGGAGCACATCCAACCTTGTTGTTGCCCTTCTTGCATGGCAACTTGCACTCCATCCTTGACCCTGCTGCACTCGTGGTACGTTGTTCACTGCACTTCCTGTACCTGGGAATGCGCAGGGGCACCTCACAGTACATCTGCGCCAGCATGTTTGGCACAGTGGCCGGTGCATCCCTGTGCTCCTGGATCGGCCAAGACGCCACACTGGCCCTTGCGGCGTACGGCATCCTTACAGCCATCACGCTTGTGGGCAGCTACACCACAGTCAAGACGATTCCACTGGCTACGCTCAACAACACACGCCTACAGGTGGGTGGGATGACAATGACATGGATGACAAGGACAGCGTGGTATCTCCTGCATATATGAGCCACCCCGCCCCTTGTATCAACTATTGCAATGATGATGCAACACATGACGCCCACCATCCGCAGCTGTTGTGTGAGGCATACCTGGAAAGTGTGAGCGAGGCAGCAGCCAGCCGGCATGAGCAACGCGCGGCGCGCCTCGGGACCGCATACAGTGGCACATCCAAATTTGGCAGCTCAGGTGCTTCGGCTTCCAGCAGCCTCATTGCAGGGTCAGCCAGCAGTTCAGGTGGTGTTGGTGCACGAGGTGGCGGCAAGGATGAGGAGGGTGACAAGCCCAAGCCAGCAACTGGGGTCGGCGGCGCGTCGGAGTTTGAGCGGGCCTATGACGAATACCTGGACTTGAAGGTACATGCGGGTCTGTGGGATGTGTCATGTCTCATGTGTGACCTGTGAGATGTGGACATGGGACATGTGATGTCTGCCAGAATGTGTGCGTGAGAGCGACTGTCGTGCCGTGCCTGGACCATTTTGTGTGTTAAGTGCATGTCTACATGACCATCATGGTATGTCATGAGTAATTGTGTGGTACTTGTGTCCAGCGGCACAAGGGAGTGATGCACTGCACCATGGGTTTCCTGGTGTGACACCACCCTGAGGGATCACCACCCACTATGCCCATGTCTCATCACGTACATAACGTCCTTCACATTATGTGCGTCGGAGTAGCCATCATCATGCCCCCTGCACCCTGCTCATCACCATCACCACACCACACGTCACCCCACCACTCTACACCACACACTTCCAGGTGCCCGACCCGGCATCACTGTCTGCTGAGGACCCGCCACTGCCTTGGCTGCTGGGTGACAAGCGCGTGCTCAACCCCGCGCTCATCATGGGCGGCCTGGAGCGTGTGCTGGATGGTGAGTGGGCGTGCAGGCAGCAGCAGACAGTTGAAACGGGAGTTGATCTGCTCTGCAGCTCGTTTTACTTGAACCCTGCCATGAACGATTTCTCGCTCGTCTGTGACACGTGCTGCACCCTTCTCTGGCTGCAGGCAGCCACCCAGAGCTGCTGCTGGTGCTGCTGTCAACCAACCGGCTCAGTAAGGCCCTGGTTGTACCAAGGGGCCTGACAGCAATACACGTAGTGCTGCATGAGGAGGCGAGCGCGCGGGACATTGTACAGGCGTACCTGCAAGCGTGCTTGCTGCGTCGGCGCATGCGAGAGGGGGAGTCGCTTGGTGCTGCGGTCGCAATCGCCGAGCACGCTGCCACCACTTCCCCGTCACAGCCCAACAGTGTGATGATCCCAAAGGCACGGCTCGCCCCATCGCTGAGATCTGGATCTGGTTCCAGGGTCGGGTCTGACACCGAAGGTGTGGGTATCACAGGGGCAGGACTGCCAATCAAGCAGCGGCTCAGTTTGCAGCCACCACCAGTGAACAAGCCCCTGGGCCCAGCTCCCCCAGACTCATGTCCAGTACCGCCAAGCAAGACGGAACAGAGGCGGGTAGCAGCAGCAGGTGGCGGTCAGACAGGACACGCCCAGGCAGACACAAATGGCAGCGCAATAGTGGCCGACGCAGGCATTGCATCTTCAGATGGCATGCCCATGTTCAGCCGCCACATGGAGGTGGAAGAGGAGGCTGCCTGTGCCACTACCTCTGGTTCCACCAGTCAGACAGGGAGCGGGTCCCAACCATCACGTGCCAGCAATCATGGGATGAGGCATGTGAGGCGGGAGATAGGTGTGACTACCACGGCTATGGCAGAGCTGCGCATCACATTGCAGGACACGCTTCAGACAGCAGAGGTGCGCGTTGCCTGTGGGGCCGCGTGACCTCTAGTTTTGCATCTGTGCATTGTGCAAGTTGCAAAACAAAAAATTCACATGCTGCACAGTGCACACCATCGAACAGGTCCTGGTGGGTCCTGGATGCTCACTGTTTGATGAATGCTGCTCTGTGCCTGCAGCGCCTGACCAGCCCGTTCATGCGCAGTTTGGAGGAGGCTGGATGGCGACTAGAGCGCATAGTTGTGGAGGCAGACAGGCGGCGCGCGCGGTGGTGATGACGCCTGTTTCTTGTACCCTGCTCAACCAGCACGCTGCAAGGCATACAGTTCTGCTCCAGCTTGACAATTTTCCTTCAGCTCTGAAGCGTGTAGGAGGGAGGTGCACGTTATTTCATATGATGGGCGATACAGGCTGTGTTGAAGTGCAGTGCGATGCAGCATAGGGCTTGCTGGCATGCTATATGACGGCATGGCATTAGGGCATGGATAAAATTTGGGTTGGGGTGCCCAAAGCTTTCGCACGCGCTGCTGTGCCCGCTGCACCACCTGCTTCATGCCGCTTTGTAACTTGCCTCAACGGTTCAAGCTTGCAGCTCGCTTGAGGTTGCGTAAGATGCCAGCATCTGTCCCACGTCACAGAGGAATACAGAATGGAGCACAACATGGGGCTGGGCCACGGTGCTGTTAACACGGTGTTTCACAGATGTTTCTGCATGCCGGAGCCTGACAGTCATTAGCCAAACATCTAGATGCCTAGAAAATAGCCCTGAACACTGCGAGCCGCCCCACTACAGCACCTAGCACCTGTTAGAAGCACACACCGCAAAGG